>SJYC01081803.1:0-12470 GCA_006408675.1 Madoqua kirkii | reverse complement strand
CCCCTCGCCCTTCCCCCCGCGCGGGGACTTTTCCGGAAAGTTTTTATTTTCCGCTTCGACTCTTGAAGAAAGAAGCTCCCGGCTCGGCGGCAGCAAAACTTTTCAGCCGCCGGGCCCCGCGGCTCTCGGCGCGCCCGGCCGAGCGATGAGCGCCCCTCCGGTCCTGCGGCCGCCCAGCCCGCTGCTGCCCGTGGCGGCGGCAGCAGCCGCGGCGGCGGCCGCGCTGGTCCCGGGGTCCGGGCCGGGCCCGCGCCGTTCCTGAATCCCGTCGCGGCCCCGGCCGGGGGCATCTCCTTCCATCTGCAGATCGGCTTGAGCCGCGAGCCGGTGCTGCTGCTGCAGGACTCGTCCGGGGACTACAGCCTGGCGCACGTCCGCGAGATGGCTTGCTCTATCGTCGACCAGAAGGTAAGGCGCCGCGCGACTCTGAGCCCGGCGCCTCCCCGTCGCGCAGGGGGCACTGCCCTCCGGCCACCCCTCGCCGCGCCAACTTTCCGGCTCCTGCAGCCTAGCTGGCGCTCTGGAAGGGTCCGACTCCGGCCGAGGTTGGGCGCCCGCATCAGAGGCTCTGCACTTCGTGTTGTTCAGTTCTCCCCTTGCCCCAACCTCTTCCTATTCCCGATTTCTCTCCAGTCTGCATCCTTCTCCCTCAATTCCATCCCTTTCAGGACATTTCCAGGTATCTTTTATTTTCTGGTCGCACCTCTCCCTCTCACTAAAGACTTATCGGCTCTCCCCTCTCTTTGCTCCGGATCCTGGACCAGCACATTCCTGGCGCCGAAATCCTCCTTCCTGCACTAGAGTTTCCCTGGGGACACGCTCAGCACGATTTCTGCACCACTCCCTTCCCCTTCAGGCCCCTCTCCCAGCTCAGATTGATGCTGAGGAGTTCCTGTAATGATCTAGAGAGGAGGAATTTCTCACCTGTCAAATAAGCTTTTAAGAGAGAATGATTGACTCGGCCAGCTGTGAAAACAAATGACCAGACCACAGCTCCCCACCTCCTTGTGGTCTTCTATTCTCAACTCTGTGAACATGGAGGCAATTTTTCAATGATAAATCTGAAAGTTGCAGCCTTCTGGATTTTGATTTCCAGGGCACTGACAGTGGAGCTTTGAATCCAGGACACAGGCATGTGAATGGGAGGGGGTCCTGTCCAGGAGCACCCCAGGCTAGCTGTGCCCCTAAGTTTGAGGCTGTGGGACTTTGGACAGCGGCCACCAAAGGCAGGGTGGAAAGGGGGCCGTTATCCTGGACCATGCCGCCAGGGAGGAGACCTGGCCCGCTTATCGCTGTTTATAGTGCGATTTTGAATTTCAGGTTGTTTCTCTTGCGGTCCGGAGGGGAGTTGCATGGAAGGGGGTGATAAGAGTGTAAAGGAAAGGGGTCCATGGCGCCAGTCTTCTTAGTGTAAACAGCAAGGATTTCTGGGTGGAGACAGAGGTCTCTAAAGGTGCTGAATTTCAACCCTGAAGGACTGACTGGTACTTGCCTTATAAAGGTCCCTTGAATAATCATGAAAGCTTTCTTTAAACTGTTTGGAACAGAATTTGCTAAACCTGTGTGTTGTGAATTGTAGCACTGAGTACAGAAATATTAGGAAAAATCCCTAGGGAGAAATCACTAGTCTAAAAGTTGTAAAAGTTCTGGAGGCCAGACTAAGTTAACAGTGAGTGTTAGTTGTTGTTGTTTATTGAACGGAGTGACATATTATAATACGTGTGACTCTTAGTTTTTTGCATCCTCCATGTAAATGGCAGATACTGCCTAGTTCTGTTTTAAGTCATATCATATGCCCTCTCCTCATCAATACTGTTGGAGAAGGCAGTGGCAGCCCCTCCAGTACTCTTGCCTGGAGAATCCCACGGACTGCAGAGCCTGGTGGGCTGCCCTCTGTGGGGTCGCACAGAGTCGGACAGGACTGAAGGGACTTGGCAGCAGCAACAGCAGCAGCAGCATCAATACTGTGAAGTGTCTGTTGCAGGTTAACAGGCGCCTTCTCCTGGGCACTGAAAACCTTCCCTTAATGGAAGTTGCAGTCTACAACAATTTCCATTGGAGTGCAGGCCAGTTAATTGAAGGACAATACTGAATAAGCACATAAAGAACCCAAGATAAAGTTTCTTAAAGAGCTAATGTGATTGTATAGAATTTTAGCTGAAAGTAAGTGAGTTACAGATAATATTCATTGGGTCAAATTAATATGGACAGACTATCTTTGAACAGTTTTAAAGGGCGTGCCTGTGCACACACCCACACACATACACACACACACCCACACACCCACCCACACACACACACACACACACACACACAGCCACACCTTGATGGAATTTAGAATGAGGAGAAATATACATATTTCAAGAGGTTTGAGACTAGAAATTGAATGAAGAGTAAAATCTTATCTCTGTAACTACCAAGAGGAATGCTTTCTGGAGGGGATTATATGTGGTCACGAGAGCAGCAGAAAGCACCTATGGAATACAGAGGACCTGAGGATAGTGACTAGAATATTTAGAGAAAGTGAAATTATGAAAAGGCTTTTCAGTTAAGATGAACTCAAATTACTAGGAGTCTCTATCTTCTACATAGAGACATCAAATCAAGGACAGCTGAAAGATGGGTTTGCATTGTGGAATATGTTTTAGAAGGCCAAAAATGTTATGGCAGAAGGAAGACTGGAGTTCATGAGCTAATAGAATCCTGAGCCAAAGTTCTGGAGGAGAGACCTGGAGAAACACTGGCAAAGGGAAATCACCAGTCCTGGTGACTGATTTACAAGGGGAACCCCTTCCTTTTCTATTTATTCTAGTAGTTCTGTCTCTAAGAGTTTGAGAGTTTGTTTGGGATAGCTGAATAAAGATCTCACTTACACTATTTTTTTTTGCAGGGGGGAATGTTGTGGCAAAGAGAGAGATTTAGAGATGTGTGTGGATTTGAGAGTTATTTATATACAGGACACTGTAATTAGGTATTTATTCGATAGGAAAAATTTTCACCTATCTGTTTTCTGTCATCTATCTTGAGATACAATTGTACCTCAAGATTAAGAGGGCTGAGTATCCATCACAGGATAGCAGAGGCAGCAGAAATGGAGGAGGGGGTCAGTGTGGAGTCAAGGAAATGGGAAGAATTTCTTTGTCCCTAATTTCACATTCTCTTGCATTACTTTCTCAAGATACTAACTCAGAGATAGGATGCAAGAGAGAAAAAGAAAGGGAGGAAGGGAGAGAAATGAATGTTTTAGGACAGTGCTGGGATTTAGAAGTCATTTACAGTTTACTATGTAGAGTGGAGTCCTGTAGAGTTCTCAGCAGATTTCTTTAGATTTTCTGAGCCCTCCACAGTCATTGCATTGTAACATGTTAAGAAGGTTTATACGTGATAGCTTTGAGAGTTTCCTAAATACGAACAGAGATCAGACTATCTTAAATCTTTGGAAGTATTAGCTGAAAGTTCAGTTTCTATCAGCAACATTCATGGGACATTTTCCGTGGGATGAACGACTGTGGAATGAGCTAAATAAGAGAGGTCCATCTTTGAGAAATAGTATTTTAAGTTATTGTTGCTATTACTTAGAATTTATGGTTTTTCGTTAATCATGTAGGTTTGCTAAGTGGTAGATATATGATTATGCTTGAAAATTTTTGATGGTAATTGAGCAATAATATTCTGATTTTAAGATAAATGTACCCTAAGTATATACTGAATTATATAGCTAAAGAATTAAAAAAATATTTTTTAACATTTAATATAGTTTTATATCATATTGGAGCATAGTTAATTTACAGTGTGTTTCAGGTATACAGCAAAGTGATTCAGTTGATTTTTAAAAAAAATAGTTTAGGTGAAAAATCTAAAGTGTCGCATACATCTTGGTATGTAACATTTTATGAATATAGAGACAGTATATTTGGGGAAATATTAGTTTAATGTTTTCTCTAGATTGTGTTTATTTCTTTACTTTGCAAGCATGTAACCTTGAAGGCTGGTTGTATATGAAGATATATATCATGTTAGATAGTATTCATGACTATTATTTTCTGGAGGGTAAAAAAATAGTTACAGTAACTGACTTCATTTTGAAACATTGTTACCTTCTACTATCAAAAGAACCTTGAATATGAGCATCTATGTGCACACACACACACTTTCTAAAAACAAGCAGTATTAATTTAGGGATGTAGAATGCAATTAATAAGAGTATCCATTCATTTTGCCTGTTATCTTACTAGATAGACAACTCATATTTCCCTTTTGAATTTACTTAAATGAAGTTAATAGCGTCTCTAAGGCTCCTGGCTTATTTTCGCTTTGCATAGTCATTTTTCTGACCAAGGAAACTGAGAAGTGAAATTTTAGGGAAGAGAGCTCAGTAAAGGTAAAACAAAGGATAGTGCCTTAGTCTGAGAGCAGCTGTGCTCTGTTTATAGTTGTTTTGCTTTCTTAATTATAAATTGTTTTCTTAACACTTGTAGTGTCACTTTAATTTTTATTGTTAATTTTAGCTATGCTGCTTCTACACAGATTGAAGAAACTGGGAGTAACTAGCTGTTTGACCAGGTCAGCACGTATAGACCAACAAAATCCTTTTAAGCAAATAGATGTTTGGGTTGTGGGTTTGTATGTTTTTATTCAGAATTTACATTGATTGTCACTGTATTGTCATCATTTACAGTGTCATCATTGTCGTCACTGACAATTTACAGTTGTCATCATTTCTGTTATTTCTGATTTAATGATAAAGTATAGAATGTGTCAGTTCATTAAGTGATTCTTAAAGTAATATAATGCTTTAATACAGTGTGTTTAAAATTTTCAAGTTTAGTTTACAATAAGAGGATATTTTGATATATATGTAATGCTTGTGTGATATATGTCTAATATATACATATGTAGTATATTGTCTAAGTATCTAAGTGTGTTTTGAAACATAATTTTGAAAGCCTAATTATCCATGTATAGCCACCATATGTTAAAGTATTGTTTTATAATTTGCATTATAGGCTGCAAAATTGAGGCCTCATTATATATCTTGTAATGCAAAAGAGAAACTCTGCTTTATGATTTTTCTATCAATACACAGAACTAAAAGCCTATTCATATCAGTGTATGCTGTTGAATACTTTTCCCGAGGAAAAATTTGAGTAAGCCTTCCAAACTTTGGGCTGGAAGAATTGGACAATTGGCTATTTTAACAAATATATGAATTACTTTAGATCTTTAGATCCAGGATTAAAATAAATTGGAAAGACTTTTCTGTGACAGCTATAGTCTGTGTGTATGTGAGAGAGGAGGTTAGAGGTGGAGCTAGAAAACTATTAGTACTTTATGAATGTGTTGCTCTGTATCACCAATCTCCTGTCATAACCATTCAGGGAGATTTGAAACTTTATTTTGCCAATCATTTTTACTCTTTTGTGAGATGATTGTATGTAGGTCTTTACTATTTATTCGTGCTGCCTCTGCTGCTAAGTTGCTTCAGTCGTGTCCGACTCTGCGTGACCCCATAGACGGCAGCCTACCAGGCTCCCCCGTCGTTGGGATTCTCCAGGCAAGAACACTGGAGTGGGTTGCCATTTCCTTCTCCAGTGCATGAAAGTGAAAAGTGAAAGTGAAGTCGCTCAGTCGTGTCCGACCCTCAGCGACCCCGTGGACTGCAGCCCACCAGGCTCCTCCATCCATGGGATTTTCTAGGCAGGAGTACTGGAGTAGGATGCCATTGCCTTCTCCAGAATGCCTTTTAATGACCTTACCAGACAAATCAAAATCCTATAGATGTATGGTTGTCACTTATCTAAGATTACTTTGAAGAGTAAAGATAATATGTGTAGAGGATTAAATATACTGCCGGTATATAGCTGACTAATAAATAGTGTTACAGATATGTGAGGCTTTATAGACTAGCATACTGTTTTATTAAAGAAAGAAATGTATACTCTGTTGTCTTATTCTTATCTCAATATAAAATTAAAATTGTATTAATTAGCAATATGGCCGTAAGGCCAAGGTAACATTTTTTTCCCTTGCCCTCTACAATAGGGCAAATGTTATGAGTAGTTGCATTTTGATACTGCCTCTCAGTTTTCAATCTCTCAAAATTTGTCAAGGAGCAATTTGATTATTATCTAATGAAAAACACAAGTGTTGATAAAGATCATTATATTGCTTTTTATTATTTGTGACAAGTTGATTTCATTCCTTTTCAATTGCAAGTGGAATTCCAATGATATCTCGTTTGATAAAAAGCAAAATAAAACAGGTAATGGTACCCCATTTGACAGTATAACGATTCTCAGATCTGGTCCTCAAGATAAATAAAAAGTTATTTTGCAGATTAATCGTTGATGTGAGGAGGAACACACTTGGAAATGGCTTATGGAGATCACATTTTGCTCTAGCATCTAGAGCTAGTTTGCTGAACTGTTTATCTGATGAATAGCTGATAACAACATAGTTGTGCACATGCAGAAGGGTTAGACTGGGGCTAGAGGCAATTTTACTGGGGAACAGTTAAGACAGAAGTTTGGTTATGCCAGTCTTTCTTCAGATATTTTCACCAGCTACTACTTACCACTCATGGAAGTTCATGCTCCATTATAAAACCTTCAGACAACAATAATCAGTAATTGTTCATCCTTTGAAGAAAAAAAACGGAATGCATAATTATATAAAACCTTATGTTTGCGTCTATTACACTGGAATCATTGAATAAGTTCTCAGTTCAGTTCAATTGCTCAGTCATGTCCGACTCTTTCTGGCCCCATGAACCGCAGCACGCCAGGCTTCCCTGTCTATCACCAACTCCCCAAGTTGACCCAAACTCATGTCCATTGAATTGGTGATGCCATCCAACCATCTTATCCTCTGTCGTCCCCTTCTCCTCATGACCTCAATCTTTCACGGCATCAGGGTCTTTTCCAATGAGTCAGCTCTTTGCATCAGGTTGCCAAAGTATTGGAATTTCAGCTTTAGCATCAGTCCTTCCAATGAACACCCAGGCCTGATCTCCTTTAGGATGGACTGGTTGGATCTCCTTGCAGTCCAAGGGACTCTCAAGAGTCTTCTCCAACACCACAATTCAAAAGCATCAATTCTTCGGTGCTCAGCTTTCTGTATAGTCCAACTCTCACATACATACATGACCACTGGAAAAACCATAGCCTTGACTAAGATGGACCTTTGTTGACAAAGGTCTCTGCTTTTTAACATGCCATCTAAGTTGGTCATAACTTTCGTTCCAAGGAGTAAGCATCTTTTAATTTCATGGCTGCAGTCACCATCTGCAGTGATTTTGGAGCCCCCCAAAAATAAAGTCTGACACTGTTTGCACTGTTTTCCCATCTATTTCCCATGAAGTGATGGGACCAGATGCCATGATCTTGGTTTTCTGAATGTTGAGCTTTAAGCCAACTTTTTCACTCTCCGCTTTCACTTTCATCGAGAGGCTCTTTAGTTCTTCTTCACTTTCTGCCGTAAGCGTGGTGTCATATGCATATCTGAGGTTATTGATATTTCTCCCAGCAATCTTGATTCCAGCTTGTGCTTCTTCCAGCCCAGCGTTTCTTGTGAGGTACTCTGCATATAAGTTAAATAAGCAGGGTGACAATATATAGCCTTGACATACTCCTTTTCCTAGTAAGTTCTCAAGCTGTAGTGAAAGACTAATATAATCATCAAGATAGCAGGGCTGGACTTAGATTAGATTAGAAATGAATAAAATTCAGTTCCATTGGAGTTGATCATAACATAAAGGTTCTTTTTAAAAATATATTTGCTTGCATTGTTTTTGTGTACTGAAAATAGCTAATGCTTTTGACTTTGGATAGTCACCTTAGTTTATCTGTAAGATCTAAGCCCGAATGTGGAAATATAGGTTAAAAATATAGGATGCTTTTAAAGATAGTGCTTATCTTTTAATGTCCCCAATGTTTCTATTCTAGAGAGGTTTTGAAAATAAGATTTAAGCTTCTTAAGTCTTTCCTTGAAGCCAAAATATGTTAGATCAACACAACAAAAAGAAAAAGTGCATCAATTTTTTCTTTTTTTTCATAGAACTTAGATACAGAGAAATGGTTGTTTTGCTCACAGATATTAAAAGTGCTTTTCCATCTACAAGAATATGTGAAATTTCCCCCAGGAATTCCTCTGATACTGTCAACCAAATATTTTTTTCCCATTAAAAACCAATAATGACAGCACCACTTGAAGTTATTTGGCAACAGAGAAACCCACATTATGCTGTTTCTTATTTGTCTTTCTGGTCTCACAGAAAACCGATAATTAAATAAGTAAAGCCTTTAATTACATGGCCACTGTGGCCATTTGGCCAGTGTTTTACAATTTATATGCATAAAAAGATGAGACTTGGTATAAGAATACTACATATTGAGACACAGTTATGCCTGTCCAAATTTATAATTTCCTATATAGAAATTTCTTCCAAAGTTTCAAAAAGACTCTGTTAGACTAAAGGTAGATAGTTGATACCGCAACTAAGCAATGTTGGTGAATATGAAGATTAGATTTTTAAATATGCAATCATGCACAGATTTTATTCAACTTATTTTGATGAAAAGGAAAAAAAAGTTACGTACTTTTCATTGCTTCACTGGTTCATTGGCTTTCATTCTCTCTAGGTCACTGATTGTTGAGGAATTTGTTGAATTTACTGCTTGTATTTAGGCACAGTTTCAAAAATGTCTGAGTTCCTTGCTCCGTAATTGTCAGCGGTCATTTTTTTTTTTCACATACATGTCATGAGATGAATGAAAAATATGAATATGATCATGAAAATATGAGCCCCAAGCCCCTGTGGTTTTCACCGTTGTTAAAGCAGGGAGGAATTGCGGGGATGGCTGCGTACAGAAAGGGTGGCAGTTAAGCCGTGGTGATGGCATTGGATCCAGGGTGACTGAGCAGATTCGAGTAGGTTACCAACGGTGAGGCCTGTGGGATTTTGAGACCAGTGGCACCTGAGGGCAGCGAAGGCGAGTGGCCCCACAGCCCTGACCTCTAATGGATTCAGTCGGCAGGAACGGTCCCCTCAGGGAAAGCAGGTGGGAGAGGTCTGGAAGTGGCTTTCTACAAGCAGATAGTCCGCTTGGGAAGTTTTCACAGTCACAGGTGAGGGGGTCAGATAGCAGCTCTGTGAGGACTTGACTATGAGAGTTTCAGGAAGGGTTCTGCTCATGGTAACAGAGGCCCACGGGAGGAGCCTCCAGGAGCCACACTTTGCTGGCATGGACTCTGCGTGCCTGTCTGTATCTTAGCTTCTTGGCGTTTGTCGTGTCTGATTTTCACAGTAGCTCTTTGTGATAGTCATTTTCTCTCCATTTTAAGGTTGAAGGAGCTGAATAAGGGTCAGAGAGGTTAAATCATTTACTACTCCAATCATGTAGCTATTAAGTAGAAAGCAAAAGCACTCAATTCTTTTTTCCCATCACTGTAGGTAATCCTTAAGAACAGGGAGAGCTGGAATAGCCATAGGTCTATACAGAGTCTGAAATTTCCAAATTGAGAGGGAGGGGAATGTTAAAGTCCCTTACATTAAGTGAACATGGCTTCCCTGGTGGCAAACGCTTCAGCTTTGACAGTGTGATATTATTTCTGTTAGTTTAAAATATTTCTTAGTCTGCAAGACTTGCTTATTTTGGTCCACATCCCAGTTAGTGGTCAGGTCAGCTGAGATTCTAACCACTTTGGGGGATGCGGCATGTCCCCCATCTTATCAGTGGCAAGATACTCATAAGGGACATGAAATATGGACTGTCATTGGGGATATTAGGGCCTTTAGAGATACGTGATTGCCTGAAGTAGTGATATTTCAGAAACATGAATTACCCTTGAGGAGTTATATAAACTGCGGTGTATTTACTTGTTATTTATATATTTATTTATTTAAATAAATATCTACGTAGCAGAATCTGGTTTGGTATTTGCTTTCATTGTACTCCGGTAAAAAGATGTAAGGATGGCCAGTCCTCACCCATCTTTATAAATTTCCAGACACCACTGTTGTTTATGCAGAGAAGTTAATTATCCTGTGTGATTAAATTTCCTGGGTTGGTTCACAACACTTCCTTCCTAGGAAATGTGGACATGGAGGTGTTTTGGAAGAAGCTATTATGGTAAGAATATGTATTAGTCAAGTGTGGCTCAAGACTAGTGGATGTAAAGAATCTTAGCTACCTATGAAAGTCAATGAATCATTTCTTTCTTCTTAAATAAGACATTGATTATGAGAAGATTCTGAGAAAATAGTTAAGGGTCTTAAGAAAAGTGCCTGTCAGTGGTTGCTTTTCAGTTGAGAAGTATGTGGATTGACTGTGTGCGTATGCTAAGGATTATGGTTTGCAAGTATGTTTCCTCTTTTCTATAAATTCAATGTATTTGTCTATTTTTGGTCACTTATGAATTAGCCTACCATAGGGTAAACTCTCACTTATACATAATCAATTGCAGGCCGCATGACGTTTTCCTTTCCACTTTAGTAGTGCTAACCAATCTGGATTGTGAATTGCTCCTTTGCATTGTCTGTGTACAGGGCTAAGGCCAGCACTTCCTGTGTAGACTTAATTGTACTGTCTTTAGGCTTTACAGAAATGTAAATGCTTGTATAAGTGGACATGATTTGATTTAAAGTATGACAAAACTTAGTTTTATCCTAAGGGTTCCTGCCCTGAATCTCTGTTGGGAAGCATATAGGAAAGTAGTTATATTCAGCCCTGATGGATTGGAATATTGAAATACCTGAAATATTGCCTGTCTTTGATATATTTGGAACTTTGCAGCTTTAGTATAATGGACAAGTTCCTAGGGAATTCTCTTTTGACATTACCCACTGGTGATCTCATGGCTGACAAGAAGGCAAAGACCCATCTGGCTATAGTAGAAATATGAATTTACTAGATGTTTCCCAGTGTAGTACTATGCCTATAAGCCTTATCTTGAGATAACCCATCTTGAATTAGGAGAACATAGCATCAGTTGTGGAGAAGGCAATGGCAACCCATTCTAGTACTCTTGCCTCCAGAATCCCATGGATGGAGGAGCCTGGTAGGCGATAGTCCATGGGGTCACTAAGAGTCGGACATGACTGAGGGACTTCACTTTCACTTTCATGCTTTGGAGAAGGAAATGGCAACCTACTCCAGTGTTCTTGCCTAGAGAATCCCAGGGATAGAGGAGCCTGTTGGGCTGCTGTCTATGGGGTCGCACAGAGTTGGACACGACTGATGCAACTTAGCAGCAGCAGCAGCAGCAGCAGCAGCATCAGTTGCTGTTCAAGGAGTAGTAAAGTGAATTGCTCATGCCTAACCCTTCTCTACCAATGACCAGTATTGAGAAAAAATTACTTAGATTCAGAGTAGTTTCTTGACAGGAAGGTTCTATGCCCTTCCCTTTGACACATGCTAATTCCATCTGCTACTGTGGCACCTGTTGTTATCTGGGATGTAGATTTTTAAGTGTTTAAAGAAGTCCAACAGCTTGCATAGATTTGCAAAGAATACAAGACTAGATCTTGCATGATCTTAGCTTTTATTCAGTTCTCTGGGAAGAATATGGAGCAAAAGTGAACATACAGTAAGAATGGACTAATTTAACTGAGTGGAGTTACATAGAGTGACCAGATGCCCACTTACCTGGGACAGTCCCAGTTGTGTCTATTGTCCTGGAAATCCTTTAAATTGTATGTTTACTGATAAAAATGTTAAAAACAAGCAACAAACAAAAACAGAAAGAAAACCTTACTTAGGACAGACATTGTGTTGCCTTTTGGCCAAATGTCCTTGTATATTTAAAAATAAAAGCAAAACTTAAATGTCAAATCTATTTCATGGAGTCTTCAGATTATATGTATTAACTATGTCACTTTGATTAACTATTCTAAGTGGATTCTTGGGCTAAAAACAGAAGCCTTACTTTTATTAGACTACTATCCCCTTTGATCAAAAGTTTCTGTATAACTTTAAGATATAACCAATATTTAAAATTGATTTCATAAACCAGTTAATTAGATCTGACTTTGAATATAGTATCTAAAATAATTTGCACTCTGTTTTTACAACCAGTCAGTGTAAATCAAGGTGCCGTGATACTTACGTATGTGTTTTTGTTTCAAGCAGCAAATAATTTTACTTATTTTGGTGATTCATGCTACCCTTGTTAATTCAAGTAAGTAAACAGAAAGGCCTGCCTTGAAGCTCCAGTACCCTTGGCAACCATCACAAAGGCAGAATACTCTGACTTACATGCAGAGGGATAACATTATCATAGTTTCACGTTGTACTATCTTTTATTCTCTGGTCTGCAGAAAGTAAAATGTGGTTAGCAGAAAGGAGAGAAATTGCACATCAATATCCTTGATTACTTAGAAAACTTGTCTTATATTTAAAAAACAAGTAGGCAAATAAGGGAGATAATGTTTTGGAAATAGTGTTGTTCCATGATAATAATATGTAGATTAT
>SJYC01081797.1:0-16489 GCA_006408675.1 Madoqua kirkii | reverse complement strand
CAAATATGGTAAAATTTAAGTTCTTAAGTATTCCATTGCCATATACATAAGCCAAAATTAAAATTAATTGCCTAATTATATTTACATAATATATAAGAAAAAGTATTAATAAAAGCATTAATATGATGTTTTTGACTCCCTTAAACTTTCCTCTAATTACAAATATTCCCATTTTGAAAGATCTTTTTCTACCTGTGAAATAATTATGTGATTTCACACAGTTTGTGGAGTTCCCTCTCCATGGAAATTCTACAGTTGTCTTCTCCTCTTAGTTAAGTTTTCATAAATGCCGGTGCTTTTAGCTGGGACAGAAAGTGGATTCTTGTTGGAATTTAGGTCAGTTCCATGGAATCTTGTTTCAATTCCATTACTTCAGGAGGTAATCGTGTCTCCCACATCCCTGAATCCAGTTTATATATTACTTCTGTGTGCTGAAAGGTCTCTAGTTCCTACCCAGATCGGTCACTTGATTTGATTTTTAATTACTTTAGCTCCTAAGATAAATGAAACCTTCTTCTGTCTACACTAAAGAATTTTGAACCTGATAGGATAACTGTTTTTTCATATTTAAACATTTTTAAGGTTCTTAAGAAAATACTTCTTAGGGATATTAAATATGTGATTGAACGTTGGCCCTCTCTCAGGGCTTTTCCTGACCACCTAGTCACAGCTCATAAGATTCTTCTAACTTGGTATCTTTCTGTATAAATAAAAAGACCACTCTAGGGCACCAATATCTAATATCTGAATACAATTTGTATATGGAGTTAACACAATATGTTCAACTTGTCAACTGTTCTCGGATATTTAAGATTCTATCAATTTTTTAAAATGTCTTTATGCATATAGCATGGCAGACTTTTCCCCAGTTACATATATAACATTTATGTTTGAACTTGTCTGTTAAAATTCCTAAGATTAATAGTTTTTAATATTTTAATATTCTCTGTTAAATATGCTAATATTAATATTTCTAGTTTTTATTTTAGAATTATACTGGTTCTTTGCTTTCTTCAATTTGAAAATTACAAACACATATGGTTTTCAACTCTTGCTCTGTTTTAAAGGAGAAAAATTCAGAATGAACTGTTACATTTAATAGCCAATGCTTAAATCCATCAGTGGGTAGACTGTGTATGGAATATATCTAGCAAATTCACAATGAGCAAATAATAAAATTGAAAAGGAAACAACACGTTCCATTTTCCAGCTTTCTTTTATAACGACTGGCCTGTTGTTTTCTCTATATCTAAATTCATTTTAATCTTTTAAAAAGTTGTTTGAGAAATAGACATTCCTGTAAATATTTGGGGCTTCCCTGGTGGCTCAGAGGAAAATTTCATAGGATAATTTCTTAAAATTTCACCCTTGCTTGCTATTACCATTCTCTGTAACGTTCTTTAGGTACCTGGAATACAAAAAGAGATTCTTAAAGACATAAATGTGAAGTCATCTTTGACATGTCCATTTTCTCCAAAAGTCCTTTCTTTTGCAAAAGAAACATTTGCATTGTTTATTAAATACTGTAGAGCTGTCTTTGATAATTTAAAATATCTTTTGATTGATAAAACTTTGATTTACACACAAAGGCTCAGGGAAATCTTTATTTATTAAATTGAATAAGATTAAGAAAATCACATGAGCGTGTAACAGGTAACCAGCTTTACCTGTTTTTCTTCTGTTATATCCCAGAAATCTAGAACAGTGTATGGCACTGAATGATTTAAACTAATGATGTATCCCATTATGATAAATTTTCTAGAAGCAGAACCGTTTGTGGTCAAGCTTTATGCAAATTAAGTCTTTAGTTATATCTAGGCTCTTTGCTTAGGAGAAGGCAGTGGCAACCCACTCCAGTACTCTTGCCTGGAAAATCCCATGGATGGAGGCGCCTGGTACGCTGCAGTTCATGGGGTCTAAGTCGGACTCAACTGAGAGACTTCACTTTGACTTTTGCTTTCATGCATTGGAGGAGGAAATGGCAACCCACTCCAATGTTCTTGCCTGGAGAATCCCAGGGACAAAGGAGCCTAGTGGGCTGCTGTCTATGGGGTCGCACAGAGTTGGACACGACTGAAGTGACTTAGCAGCAGCAGCAGGCTATTTGCTTTCTAGGAAATCCTCATTTCTTCCTTTGTTCCATAATTATTCAAATAATTTTTTTTTTTTTTAACTGAATTAGAAGTGTTTTGGAATATAAGATGTACTTCAGAAGAAAGTTGGACTGGTATTTGAGGAGACAAGCAAACAAACACAGCACTCTGGGATCTGAATCTTTTCTGAGAAGTTGGTATTCCTCTTATCTAACTGACTGGGCCAAGGACTTGAGGCCAGTGAAAGTCTTCCTTCCTGAAAACATTTTATGATAGGGCCTGAATAAATGTTTGTTGAATTGAATTGAGACAGAAAGGAGTCTTTTGTGGTTGTTAGTGGATGCCTAGTTGAAGTGTTATGAAAGACACTTAGTGTGTTACTTGTCATATCTCAGCCTCATTTACCTGGAGATTTTAAGAACATAATTGTGGAAATAATAAAAAGCCTTACAAAAGATAGCTGTAGGAGAGATGGTGATGGAGAGGAAAGTATAATGCGTTTGCCCAGGATGGGGAGTGTGGCGCAGTGTTGGAGGGGAGGTGGGTAGGGGGTGGGTGTGAAGCAAAAAATAACACAGATTCAACCAATGTTAGCTGAATGTTCTTTTGCTTTTTTATTTTCTTTTTTGCTTCTCACTGGTTTATGGAGTGAACTTGAGAAACTCAGATGGGCTGACAGGGAACACTCAAGAGTGGTCTCCAGCAAGGAACTTTTTAAACAGTTAATAGTCACTAGTTTGTCTGCTTTGATGTAAGTCAGTGAATTACAGTTGAAAAACATTTACCTTTTTTTTGTTTCCTGCCGATTCTTAGCCTTAGCTACTTTCATTTTTTTAAAAAATATTTTTATGTGACATTTATGTGATGATTATGTTTTAGATTTCTTAAGTCAGATTTTAGCTTTTAAAATGATTTAAAGTTATGCTTGTTTTTGAAAATAATTTTTATTCCTACTTTGTTACTTATTTATTGTTTCCTAGAGGCTGGTGTTAAATTATATATCTATATCTATCCATCTGTATGTGTGTATGTTTGATTCTTTTCTCATGGAGGGGTTGTCTTTTCTTAGTTCTTTTTATTTTTTCTTCATAATTTTAGCTCTTGACAACCCAGATTTATTCCTCTCATGTTTTAAATTTTCTGCCCTGCTGTTTGTATCCTTTTTCCTTCATAATTTACTTTTTCATGCAGTTTTAAGCCTTCTTGGACATTCTTAAATATCTGAGTTGATTTTCCCCAGAGTCTTAAACACCTCTGTGTGGATATCATATTTGATTTTCTGGAATCCTGTTGCTTTTTAACATAACATCCAGTCCTCGGATGTGGAATGTGGATCACCCAAGTATTATATGTAACAACCATATTTGGGCAAAAGAGTTGCATGCTGTGCACCAAAAGTTTGTATAACCTGATCAGTCACTCCTGGGGAGGGCTTCTTTCAGCCCTTGGTGCCAAGCTAGGAGAGATGATATTCCTATATCTATCATTAATGACAAAACAGTAGTGATTGTGTACCTGTGTTTCTGTTTAAAATGATCATGCTTCTAGGTTACTTATGCAAAGATGGTTCCCACCTTTACTGACAAGATTTTACAGAGAACAAAATAATTGGTGAGTACAGGAGTTATCTGAACTTGGATTTTTCACAGTGAAATTTTTTTCTACTGGCAAATAGTTATTTAAAGTCATCAAGTATATCTTTTATCCAGAATTTTAAGTGTCAAGCTCTTGATATACAAAAAAACCCTTCCTTCCTATTTATTTTTGGATTAGTGACCCAAGTCACCCCCTTCTCCCATCCCTCATTCCTTGTGGTTCAAGAATTTGGAAGACTAGAGTTCCTGGAGGGAAACTTGGTTAAATATCATAAATTAGGCCAAGTTTCAACACTCTTGATAGTGTGATGTGATCTTCCTCCTTTTCTCCTCCAATAATTTTCTTTTTGACTCCCTTGAAGGTGTGCTCTTTCACCTTGATAGGGTTTATCTCACACAGCCAGTGTGTTGTGCAATTGAAAATCAACTTAAGAGGCAACATCACTCATCTGTCAGTCCTGGAGTATGATTAAACTGTTCTCAGAAAATGTATCTTGTGTTCTCCACAAACTATTGATTTATTTCCCTTTTGTCTAAACTGGTTTCCATTTAAAAATCTAATTCTACCTTCAGAATGGGAGAAAATAATAGCAACCAAAGCAACTGGCGAAGAATTAGTCTCCAAAATATACAAGCAGCTCATGTAGCTATACCAGAAAAATAAATAACCCAGTCAAAAAGTGGGCCAAAAAACTAAAGAGCATTTCTCCAAAGAAGACATACAGATGGCTAACAAACACATGAAAAAATGCTCAACATCACTCATTATCAGAGAAATGCAAATCAGAACCACAATGAGGTACCATCTCACGCCAGTCAGAATGGCTGCTATCAAAAAGTCTACAAACAATAAATGCTGGAGAGAGTGTGGGGAAAAGGGAACCCTCTGTACTTTGGTGGGAATGCAAACTTGTATAGACACTGGAGAACAGTGTGGAGATTCCCTGAAAAACCGGAACTAGGACTGCCATATGACCCAGCAACCCACTACTGGGCATACACACTGAGGAAACCAGAATTGAAAGAGACACATGTACCCTAGTGTTCGTTGCAGCACTATTTACAATAGCTAGGACATGGAAACAACCAGTGTACATTGGCAGATGAATGGATAAGAAAGTTGTGCTACATATACACAATGGAATGTTACTCAGCTATAAAAAGAACCCATTGGAGTCAGTTCTAATGAGGTAGATAAAACTGGAGCCTATTATACTGAGTGAAGTAAGTCAGAAAGAGAAATACCAATACAGTGTCTTAAAGCATATATATGGAATTTAGAAAGATGGTAATGATGACCCTACATGCAAGACAGCAAAAGAGACACAGATGTAAGGAACAGACTTTTGGACTCAGCGAGAGAAGGCAAGGATGGGATGATTTGAGAGAATAGCATTGAAACATGTATGTTACCATATGTGAAACAGATGACCAGTGCAAGTTTGATGCATGAAGCAGGGTGCTCAAAGCCAGTGCTCTGGGACAACCCAGACGGGTGGAATGGGCAGGGAGGTGGGAGGGGAGTTCAGGATGGGTGGGACCCATGTACAACCATGGCTGATTCATGTTGATGTATGGCAAAAACTACCACAATATTGTAAAGTAATTAACCTCTAATTAAAATAATTTAATAAAACATCTAATTCTGATTATTTGCTCCTTGGAAGAAAAGTTATGACCAACCTAGACAGCATATTAAAAAGCAGAGACGTTACTTTGCCAACAAAGGTCTGTCTAGTCAAGGCTATGGTTTTTCCAGTGGTCATGTATGAGTGTGAGAGTTGGACTGTGAAGAAGGCCGAACGCCGAAGAATTGATGCTTTTGAACTGTGGTGTTGGAGAAGACTCTTGCGAGTCCCTTGGACTGCAAGGAGATCCAACCAGTCCATCCTAAATGAGATCAGTCCTGGGTGTTCTTTGGAAGGACTGATGCTAAAGCTGAAACTCCAGTACTTTGGCCACCTCATGTGAAGAGTTGACTCATTGGAAAAGACTCTGATGCTGGGAGGGATTGGGGGCAGGAGGAAAAGGGGATGACAGAGGATGAGATGGCTGGTGATGGACAGGCGTGCTGCGATTCATGGGGTCACAAAGAGTCAGACATGACTGAGCGACTGAACTGAACTGATTTTATACTGGGGGCAGTCAGGAGTTAGATCCTATTTTCATACCCCTCTTTTAACTGGGAATAATATAAAATTACTTTCAGTTTTTATTACTCTTACCTTAAGGTTTGAATCCATGAATAAGAATCAGTTATGATTTGATTCTTTTGAACTCAGCTTGTACCCCTAATCATTTAAGCTCTGTCAAAACCTACTCAGTAAGGCACTACTGGTATAAACATCAGTAGGAATCAACTTCTGATAGAACGGTAAAAATAATGTTAGCAATTATTACTATTATTATAAATTTTATCACTGATACAGCTAACATTTGTCAGCCATTACTATATCACTCTTTTAAAATATTAGCTTATTTGTTTACCCCAGAAATAGATAACAACTTTTACCCTCATTTTTTAGGTGAGGAAACTGTCACTGGAAAAATTATCCAGCATTACACAGGCAGTAACAGAGTTGGGATTTAAATTTAGGCATCTAGGCTCCAAAGTTCATGTCCTTTTAACACCCAGATCTATAGAACATCTTTAACATTTCCAGGCCAGGGAAAGCAGTGAGTTACACCTCATCTCTTATGGTTGTTTCATAATCATTTGATAATACTTTTGAATTAGCTAGATGCGTCTTACAAAAAAAAAATACAAAGAAAGTATTTTTTCTAAATAGATAAGATTTACTATTTGAAATGAGGGACCTGAATAGGGACTGATCTTATTAATTAATTATTGCCATAAAGACAGTTAATTAATTATTGCCATAAAGACAGGTGCCCCAAAACTTCTAAATTAGACATATTATGTTTCCAAGCTTATAATTGACTTAAACAGTTATATATATGCATGTGTATTTGTACCTGTAAAACATACATATTTGTTAAAAAGGTAAAATTATATATAAAATTAAAGAGATGGGAATACCAGGCCACCTGATCTGCCTCCTGAGAAATCTGTGTGCAGGTCAAGAAGCAACGGTTAGAACTGGACATGGATCAAGAGAACAAGTTCCAGATTGGGAAAGGGAGTACATCAAGGCTATATATTGTCACCCTGCTTATTTAACTTATATGCAGAGTGCATCATGAGAAATGCTGGACTGGATGAAGCACAAGCTGGAATCAAGATTGCTGGGGAAGAAATATCAATAACCTCAGATATGCAGATGACACCACCCTTACGGCAGAAAGCAAAGAAGAACTAGAGTCTCTTGATGAAAGAGGAGAGTGAAAAAGTTGGCTTAAAACTCAACATTCAGAAAATGAAGATCATGGCATCTGGTCCCATCACTTCATAGGAAATAGATGGGGAAACAGTGGAAACAGTGACAGATTTTCTTTTAGGGGTCTCCTAAATGCAGGTCAGGAAGCAACAGTTAGAACTGGACATGGAACAACAGACTGGTTCCAAATAGGAAAAGGAGTATGTCAAGGCTGTACACTGTCACCCTGCTTATTTAACTTATATGCAAGAGTACATTATGAGAAATGCTGGGCTGGAAGAAGCACATGCTGGAATCAAGATTGCTGGGAGAAATATCAATCAACTCAGATACGCAGATGACACCACCCTTATGGAAGAAAGGGAAGAGGAACTAAAAAGCCTCTTGATGAAAGTGAAAGAGGAGAGTGAAAAAGTCGTCTTAAAGCTCAGCATTCAGAAAACAAAGATCATGGCATCTGGGCCATCACTCCATGGGAAATAAGGAAACAGTGTCAGACTTTATTTTGGGGGACTGCAAAATCACAGCAGATGGTGACTGCAGCCATGAAATTAAAAGACGAGTCCTCCTTGGAAGAAAAGTTATGACCAACCTAGATGGCATATATATCTTTTTTAGCAGTGTTTTTTTTTAATTTTACTTTATTTTACTTACAATACTGTATTGGTTTTGCCATACATCAATATGAATCTGCCATGGGTGTACACGTGTTCCCCATCCTGAACCCCTCTTCCACCTCTCTCCCCATACCATCTCTCTGGGTCATCCCAGTGCACCAGCCCCAAGCATCCTGTGTCCTGGAACCTAGACTGGCAATTCGTTTCTTATATGATATTATACATGTTTCAATGCCATTCTCCCAAATCATCGTGCCCTCTCCCTCTCCCACAGAGTCCAATAGCATATTGAAAAGCAGAGACATTATTTTGCCAACAAAGATCCGTCTAGTCAAGGCTATGGTTTTTCCAGTGGTCATGTATGGATGTGAGAGTTGGACTGTGAAGAAAGCTGAGCACCAAAGCATTGATGCTTTTGAACTGTGGTGTTGGAGAGGACTCCTGAGAGTCCCTTGGATTGCAAGGAGATCCAACCTGTCCATTCTGAAGGCGATCAACCCTGGGATTTCTTTGGAAGGAATGATGCTGAAGCTGAAACTCCAGTACTTTGGCCACCTCATGCAAAGAGTTGACTCATTGGAAAAGACTGATGCTGGGAGGGATTGGGGGCAGGAGGAGAAGGGGATGACTGAGGATGAGATGGCTGGATGGCATCACTGACTCGATGGATGTGAGTTTGAGTGAACTCCGGGAGCTGGTGATGGACCCGAGGCCTGACGTGCTACGGTTCACGGAGTCGCAAAGAGTCGGACACGACTGAGCGACTGAACTGAACTGAACTGAAATCAGTACAGGTGGTGATTGCGGCCATGAATTAAAAGACGCTTAATCCTTGGAAGGATAGTTATGACCAACCTTGACAGCACATTGCAAAGCAGAGACGTTACTTTGCCAACAAAGTTCCGTCTAGTCAAAGTATAGTTTTTCCAGCTATGGATTTTTCAGTAGTCGTGTATGGATGTGAGAATTGGACTGTAAGGAAAGGTGAATGCCAAAGAATTGATGCTTTTGCACTGTGGTGTTGGAGAAGACTCTTGATAGTCCCTTGGACAGCAAGGAGATCAGCTAGTCCATCCTAAAGGAAATCAGTCCTGAATATTCATTGGAAGGACGGTTGCTGAAGCT
Organism: Madoqua kirkii; assembly: GCA_006408675.1. Lineage (NCBI taxonomy): Eukaryota > Metazoa > Chordata > Mammalia > Artiodactyla > Bovidae > Madoqua > Madoqua kirkii. The sequence goes on along the minus strand of SJYC01081797.1, from coordinate 7,721 downwards.
GAAACTCCAATACTTTGGCCACCTGATGCAAAGCCCTGACTCATTGGAAAAGCCCCTGATGCGGGGAAAGATTGAAGGTGGGAGAAGGGGACAAAAGAGGATGAGATGGTTGGATGGCATTATTGACTCAATGGACATGAGTTTGGATGAACTCTGGGAGTTGGTGGTGGACAAGGAGGCCTGCCGTGCTGTGGTTCATAGGATCCCAAAGAGTCAGATACGACTGAGTGACTGAACTCTACTGATTGTCAGACCAGTCAATCCTAAAGGAAATCAGTCCTGAATATTCATTGGAAGGACTGATATTGAAGCTGAAGCTCCAGTACTTTGGCTTCCTGATGCGAAGAACTGGCTCATTAAAAAAGACCCTGTTGTTGGGAAAGAGGAAGGTAAGAGGAGAAGGGGATGACAGGGAATAAGATGGTTGAATGGCATCACCAACTCGATGAACATGAATTTTGAGCAAGCTCTGGGAGTTGTTGATGGGCAGCGAAGCCTGGCATGCTGCAGTCCATGGGGTAGCAAGAGTTGGACATGATTGAGCAACTAAACTGAACTGAATGGATACACATACACACACACATACATTTATCTATATCTATATATAACTTCTCAGGTGGCTATCGTGGTCAAGAAGCCACCTACCAATGCAAGAGATACAGGTTTGATACTTGAGTCTGGGAGATCCCCTGGAGAAGAAAATGGCAACCCACTCTAGTAGTCTTGCCTGGGAAATGCCATGAGAAGCCTGGTGGGCTACAGTCCATAGAGTCACAGAAGAGTTGGACAAAACTTAGCGACTAAACAACAACAACAAAAATGTATATATAGTGATGAAATTTTAGCCAAGCAATCAAATCACTTCATTGAAAGCTTTTTGTTGTCATTGAGAGTTTTTAGTGTTAAGTGGAGGATGAATTTTGTCAGTTGCTTTTTTTTTTTTTTGCATCCGTTGAAATGATTAAATTATTTATATCTTTCATTTTACTAATAGGATATATATTATTGATTGACTTACAGATGTCAAATCATCCTTGTATTTTTGAACTGAATCCACAAATACAGTGTATGATCCTTTTAACCTATTATTTTAAGTGGTTTGCTAATATTTTATCAAAGATTCTTGCATCTGTGTTTATCAGGGATATTGGCCCATAATTTTCTTCTTTGTGTACTGTCTTTGTTTGGTTTTGGTATCAGAGAAATGCTAGCTACATAAATTGAGTTTAAGAGTGATCCTTCCTCTTCAGGTTTGGGAATAATTTGAGAACGGTAGGTGTGAACTCTTCTTAAAGTGTTTGATAGAATTCACCTGTGAAACCATCTGGACCTGGAGTTTGGTTTTCCAGTTTTTTGATTACTGATTTAATTTCATTTCTAGTAATTGATTTATTCAGATTTTCTCTTTCTTCATTATTTAATCTTGGAAGATTGTTATGCTTTTAGGAGTCTATCCATTTCTTCTATGTTATCTAATTTGTGGGCATATCACTGTTCATAGTATTCTCTTAACCTTCTTTTGTATTTCTGTGGTGTTGGCTTAATTTCTTCTCTTTCTTTTTTTTAATTTGATTTATTAAGTTCTCTCTTTTTTTTGATGAGTCTGGCTAAAGATATGTTGATTTCATTGATTTTTTCAAAGAACAAGCTTAATTTCATTGAGCTCTCCAATGGCTTTTTAAGACTATGTCATTTAATTACGCTCTAATATTATTTTCTTACTTCTACTAACTTTGGGCTTTGCCTGCTGTTCTTCTAGTTCCTTTTACTGTTTCTGCAGATAGATCTATCTCACTGTGAGTTTTCCCCTTGGAACTGCTTTTGCTGCATCCCATATATCTAGGGCAATTGTGTTTCCATTTTCATTCGTCTCAAGGGTTTTTAAAATGTTCTTTTTGTTTTCTGTGGTGACCCACTGGTTGTAGAGTAGCATGTTGTTTATTCTCCATATTATTATTTTCTTTTCTAGTTTTCTTGTGGTTAACTTCAATTCATACCATTCTGGTCTAAAAGGTTCTTGATATGATTTTGGTCTTCTTAAATATATTGAGATTTGTTTTGTGGCCTAAAATATTATCTCTCCTGAAGAATGTTCCATGTGCACTTGAAAAGGATGTGTCTTTTGCTTCTTTTGGCTGTGTGGTTATCTCTCTATATTGTTTATTTCATCTAATGTGTTATTTTAGGCCAGTGTTTTCTTACTGATTTTCCGTCTCAGTGATGTGTCCCTTGACCTAAGTGAGATATTCAAGTCCCATATTATTGTTGTATTACTGTCTATTTCTTCCTTTATTTATTTAATGTTTGTTTTATACATTTAGGTACTCCTATGTTGAGTGAGTAAATATTTACAAATATTATATCCTCTTAATATATTGACCTCTTTTTCATTAGGTAATATCCTTATCTTTTTTAATAGTCTTTGTTTTATAGGCTCAATTTGAAGGCATTCCAAAACAGCACCTTTTTAGTATCCTTTTCCTCTACATTTTCTGTTTTTGATTTCATATTTTACACCTTTTTATTTTGGGAATCCCTTTTGATCCTTTTAACCTATTATTTTAAGTGGTTTGCTAATATTTTATCAAAGATTCTTGCATCTGTGTTTATCAGGGATATTGGCCCATAATTTTCTTCTTTGTGTACTGTCTTTGTTTGGTTTTGGTATCAGAGAAATGCTAGCTACATAAATTGAGTTTAAGAGTGATCCTTCCTCTTCAGGTTTGGGAATAATTTGAGAACGGTAGGTGTGAACTCTTCTTAAAGTGTTTGATAGAATTCACCTGTGAAACCATCTGGACCTGGAGTTTGGTTTTCCAGTTTTTTGATTACTGATTTAATTTCCTTTCTAGTAATTGATTTATTCAGATTTTCTCTTTCTTCATTATTTAATCTTGGAAGATTGTTATGCTTTTAGGAGTCTATCCATTTCTTCTATGTTATCTAATTTGTGGGCATATCACTGTTCATAGTATTCTCTTAACCTTCTTTTGTATTTCTGTGGTGTTGGCTTAATTTCTTCTCTTTCTTTTTTTTAATTTGATTTATTTAAGTTCTCTCTTTTTTTTGATGAGTCTGGCTAAAGATATGTTGATTTCATTGATTTTTTCAAAGAACAAGCTTAATTTCATTGAGCTCTCCAATGGCTTTTTAAGACTATGTCATTTAATTACGCTCTAATATTATTTTCTTACTTCTACTAACTTTGGGCTTTGCCTGCTGTTCTTCTAGTTCCTTTTACTGTTTCTGCAGATAGATCTATCTCACTGTGAGTTTTCCCCTTGGAACTGCTTTTGCTGCATCCCATATATCTAGGGCAATTGTGTTTCCATTTTCATTCGTCTCAAGGGTTTTTAAAATGTTCTTTTTGTTTTCTGTGGTGACCCACTGGTTGTAGAGTAGCATGTTGTTTATTCTCCATATTATTATTTTCTTTTCTAGTTTTCTTGTGGTTAACTTCAATTCATACCATTCTGGTCTAAAAGGTTCTTGATATGATTTTGGTCTTCTTAAATATATTGAGATTTGTTTTGTGGCCTAAAATATTATCTCTCCTGAAGAATGTTCCATGTGCACTTGAAAAGGATGTGTCTTTTGCTTCTTTTGGCTGTGTGGTTATCTCTCTATATTGTTTATTTCATCTAATGTGTTATTTTAGGCCAGTGTTTTCTTACTGATTTTCCGTCTCAGTGATGTGTCCCTTGACCTAAGTGAGATATTCAAGTCCCATATTATTGTTGTATTACTGTCTATTTCTTCCTTTATTTATTTAATGTTTGTTTTATACATTTAGGTACTCCTATGTTGAGTGAGTAAATATTTACAAATATTATATCCTCTTAATATATTGACCTCTTTTTCATTAGGTAATATCCTTATCTTTTTTAATAGTCTTTGTTTTATAGGCTCAATTTGAAGGCATTCCAAAACAGCACCTTTTTAGTATCCTTTTCCTCTACATTTTCTGTTTTTGATTTCATATTTTACACCTTTTTATTTTGGGAATCCCTTAGGAAGATTCCCCTGGAGAAGGAAATGGCAATCCACTCCAGCACTCTTGCCTGGAAAATCCCATGGACGGAGGAGCCAGTCCAAGGGGTCGCAAAGAGTCGGACATGACTGAGCGACTTCACTTCTTCACCTCACTTAACTACTTATTGGACTTCTTGTGGCTCAGACAGTAAAGTGTCTGCCTACAATGCAGGAGACCCGGGTTTGATCCCTGGCTTGGGAAGATCCTCTGGAGAAGGAAATGGCACTCCACTCCAGTACTCTTGCCTGGAAAATCCCATGGATGGAGGAACATGGTAGGCTACAGTCCATGGGGTCGCAAAAAGTCAGACACGACTGACTGACTTCACTTGGTCTAACTAGTTATTGAAGTTATAGTTAATGATAGTACTTTTTTCTTTTCACCTTCATGTTAGCTTTTGAAGTGGCTGATCCACTGACTTTAACTATATATAAGTGAGATTTTTCTTATATGTTCTTGTTGATAGTTGTGGCCTTTTCTTTTCTACTTAAAGAAGACCCTTACTATTTCTTGTAAATCTGTTTCGGGTGTTGGCTCTTTTAGTTTTTACATCTGAGAAACTGTTTCTCCTTCATTTCTGAATGACAACTTCACCAGATGGAGTATTCTAGGTTACAGATTTTTTTCTTTCAGTATTTCAGATACATCTTGCCACTTCCTTTGCCTGGCCTGTAAATTTCTGCTGAAAAATCAGCTGATAGTCTTATGAGGTTTCTGTTATATTTAGTTAGTTGTTTTTCTTTTGCTACTTTTAAATTCTTTTATTGGGTTGGCCAAAAAGTCCATTCAGGTTTTCTCATACTATCTGAAGGAACAATTTGGCTAACCCAATATTTTAAGCTTTTGCTGTTTGAATTAGAATATGTCTTGGTGTAGATCTCTTTAGATTCATCTTGCTTGAGAGTTTTGGTGCTTTCTGGACCTGGATGTCTGTTTCCTTCCCCACACTAAAGAAGTTTTCAGCCATTATTTTTTCAAAAATGATTTCTGCCCCTTTCTCTCTCTTGTCTTCTGGAAACTCTGTAATGCAAATGTTAGTGTACTTGATGTTGTCCTTTAAACTGTCCTCATTTCTTTTTTTCTTTTGCTGTTCTGATTGGTTGTCTGCACCATTCTATCTTCCGCCTTGCTTATACGTCTTGTGTATCATCTAGTATGCTGGTGAGCCTTTCTGGTGCATTTTTTAAATTACAGTTACTGGATTTTTCAACTCTAACTGGTCTTTCTTATATTTTCTAATTTCTTTTTTAAAGTTCTCATTGAGTTTCTCCATTCTCCTCAGAAAGCATGAGCATTCTTAGGACTGCTTTTTGGAACTCTTTATCAGATAAATTACTTATCTGTATTTCACTAGAGTGTTTTCTGGGAGTTTCATTTTTCCTTTTATATGGAACATACTCCTTGGTCTCATTTTGTTTGACTTTAGATTTTTGTTTCTATGGATTAGGCAAAAGAGCTGCCTCTCCTGGTCTTGAAGAATTGGCCTCATGTGGGAATGTCCCCTGTGCAGATTACTGTGCTTGGTGGCTTTGACTGGCTGGCTGGAGCCAGAACAGGTCCTGGCCAGGTGTGGTCCTTGGGTGAGTGCACCCCAGGGCAGCTGGAGATGGAGAAGCCTGGGCTGGGGCAGTCCCTGAGGAGTATGGTGCCTGTGTCCACCTTGACAGGAAGGCTGGGGCTAGGGGGGGTCCTCAGGGGCCTCAAACTGTGGTTCTTGCTGGTACTTCCAACCTCGGAGCTGACTGTGGTAATTTCCTGCCTGTTTGGCAGAACCTCTGGTGCTAGTAAATGGATTTCCTTCCTGTATAGTCCAGCTTTTTAACATATTATTTTTTAAAATGTTATTTTATCATTGTGTCCCAGGGCAGGTAAGTCTGCGCTCAGGCCCCAATATCCCTCCCTAGTGTAGTTCATAGCATCAGGATTTGGGTTCCAGGGGATACTGTGTCTCTGTCTTTCCTACCCATTTATATCTGGCTCTTTTATTTGCAGAAACTGTATGTAAAAAATCAAGCAGCCCTCAGGTCTTCAGGTTGAACTGTTCTCTATGTAGGTGGCGTTCTGTGTATCTGTGGAAGGACATGAATTCAGAGCTCTTCCTGTGCAGCCATCTTGGGACCCTGTTCCTGATCCTAAAATTTTTTGACAAGATTTGAGAATTGGTAAATTGATTTATATCATAGAAACTCTCACAAGGAGACGTTTGATTTTTATTTACAAATGTGTCTAAATTCAGTGCATGAAAACACTGTGTTTGTTTGATGTAAACTGCCTTCTACTGGTGTGTGCTTATATTGATTCTAAGTGAATTGTGGTTTGAATTCAAAATAGCAAGTGCTAACCTTGATATAAATATTTTCATATTTGCATCATAAGTATGAGAATTTGCACTTTGAGCATTTCATAAATATTAATCAATTAAACTTCAGAACACTCCAGTGATCAAGATATTGTAAATCAACCTTCTGGATGAGTCTTCAAATTTTTCAGCCCACTGAGATATTCTCTGCCTTCTCTCCTCTAAAAAAGATAAGAGCCTTAATGTTGATTCATTCTTTAAAATATATCTCACTTTATTTTAAAAGGAATATTTTAAAATATAGTAACTGTAGCAAAGGAAGGCTCAAGCAGTTTGTACTGGGGACACACCCAATCATTTGGAGTGAATTGTAGTAGCCTATTTAGTCCGGTTTTAAGCCAGCTCAGTTAAAAACAAAAGCAACATGAGTAGTGATAACAGTATCTTGAATTATCAGTCTAATTATGTTTGAAGATATAATGATGAGTGTTTTGTTTTAAAAAGTCTAATAATCAAATGATATATAGTATATCTTATCCATCAAAAGCATCAGTATTTGAGTAATGTTGGATTCATTTATTCAGTAAAGATTTTGTAATGCATCTTTATTGCCCTAGGCAAAAAGTTGTAAAAAGAGAAAAAGACCATGCCTCACTTCAATGAGTCCACAGACCACATCATGGCTTCCTTAGGCACATTAGCAAAAATGTAGTTAAAATTTTTGAATCCTTTTAAAAATAAAGTAGCCTCTGTGGCTGTTTCAAACTGAGATGATTATTACATTTAATGACCTGAATGAACATTATACAGTGAGTCTCTGACATTCTTGTCTTCATGTAGAAAAATACAAATAAATGTAGAACAGCAAAATCCAGAGTTGAAAAGTTAGATATACTGTTTTGGAACCATGATGAATAATAAAAATTTAATTTTTTCAATTTGTGAAATTAAACAGTAGTTTTTTTAGGATAGATTTATTTCAGTTGTAACCTGTTGTAAAGGGGCACATAATGTATGAGGTATATTGTATACTCCTTTACATTTCCATGAATATAAGTAGCTCTATATTAGTATACTAGATTGTTTTTGAGAAAGCACCTCAATATATAAGAAAATGCTAATTACTATTTCTTGAACATTAGTACTCAGAATTTATCTTTTACCAACAACTACTGAGAAAAATAATTTATCCTGGAGAAAAGAACTTTCCAAATTATTTTTTTTAACTCTCTTTTCCCTCACACATTGAAGTATTATATGTCTGTCTTTAGTGATACAGCATACATGACTAATATGTTTCATACTTTGCACCTAAGCTCATTCATATCTTCACGAAAGTAAAGTGTTAACTAGTTTTCTGAAGTTTTTTTTTTTTTTTTTTTTTTTTTT
>SJYC01081796.1:0-11959 GCA_006408675.1 Madoqua kirkii | reverse complement strand
TAAAGAATCTGCCTGCAATATGGGAGACCTGGATTCTATTCCTGTGTTGGAAAGATCCTCTGGAGAAGAGAGTGGCAACCCACTCTACTATTCTTGCCTGGAAAATCCCATGGACAGAGGAGCCTGGGGGAGCTACCCGCCATGGGGTTGCAAAGAGTCAGACACAACTGAGCGCCTAACACACAACCATCCAAATTAAACTTCATAGGCAGATGATATTTTGAAAATTGCAAAAGTATTTTCTTCAAATAAATAGACATGACACACTCTTTAGCATTAACCGAACTTTTCTTTGAAGGTTTAATAGATTTATTAGTGGTTCCTATTTTGCTTGATTGCCTACTACAGCTATTGTGCACTGAAACAGTTAGTTAAGCTGTCAAAATACTAAGAGATCATATGGAAGCAGTCAGTTTCTGCCAGGTTAGTAAGTCAGTCTTTCAATAATGCAACTCCAATTTTTGATCATATATTTAGAAAAATTTAGAATAACTAGGCACTTAACAGATACAAATAATCTTTCTTATTTTCTTTCCTTTTTTCTTTTTATCTCCATAAAAATGCTCCGAGATTGGAACTGTTCTTATCTAATAAATTAGGAAGTTGTGAAAAAAAGAATTTGATAACAAGTCTGAATAATTAATAAATGGCAAAGCCCTTATTGCTTCAAAACACTTGCTTTCCCACTGGATCATGATTCCACATCAGAGATCATTTGACTGGAACGCACAGGATTACTTTCATGTGGCATTCATCCTCTCATTATAGAAAATACTCCCATTTTCAAAATGAATTGAATCTATTGTAGCCTGTTATGGGGTTACAGCAGGGTAGAAAGTTAGTGACGGTTTTGGCCCACACCTTCTTCCCTAACACATGCTTCATCTTTGCTTTCTCTATTAGAGTGTTTCTTTTTAATTCCTGTCTAAAAATATCAGTTTGAAACATAAAAAAACATTATATAATGCTTCCTCCCTACATGGTGACTTTTAATCTTAAGGTTAAATCTGAATTGGCTGAGTAACACAATTTTATTTCCAAATTTATTCTCCAACTTAAGATGCATAATTTTCAGATTTGTGAAACTGTAAGATTTCTTATCTGTGTTTTATAGCATTATGAAGACTTCTTTCTTTTGTTAGCTGTGGGACTTTGGACAAGTTATTAAACCTCTCTGAGCCTTATTATTATTTATTTATTTTTTTTTTAGTGTTTGAAAGTATCTCCCGATCTTCCTCTTCTTCCTGCTCATTGGGTATATCTGTTGAGACAAAGTAAGCCAAACATTTTGTAAACTCTTCAGCATTAACTTACAGGCTAGTGATTCTCAGATTTGAGTGTTCATGAGGATTATCTCTCAAGTGTGTTAAAAATGCAGTCCTGGGGCCCACTCCCAGTGATTCTGCTGTGGATTTGAAGATTAAAAATAGGTCATTTGAAAAAAAAGAGCTTGCCAGTAGCTTGTGAAATTTTGTAACAAAAATGCATATGAAACATCTATAAGAGACTGGTTTTCACCTTTTACATTGCTAGAGATGGAAACAGTAATAGTTGGTGATGGAAAAGAACTGCTCTTGTGTTTCACTGATGTGAGTATAAACTTGGAATCACCTGTCTAGAGAATATAAATTAAAATACATAGAAATATTCTTGCTCTTTGATCTAGCAATTCCATTTCTTAGATTTTCTTAAGATGAAAATCTCATATATACACAATCATATGTGCAGGAATATCCAACCATATGTGCAGGGATATCCAGCATAGTTGTTTATCTGAGGATATATACACTAAACAACTGAAATATGTCACAACAAGGATAGGTAAATGAATTATGTTATATTCACACTATTAAGAATTATATAGGCATTAAAATGTGGATGTCGAACTATGTTTTTATTTATAAAAAGGAATCTGTGTTACATGGTAAGTGAAAAAAAGTTTATAAAACAGGTATAAAATGAGCCAATTAAAATTTGTGTATATACATAGAAGTCTGAAAAGAAAATCTGATTATCTAAAATATAAATAAATGGCCTTCGTTGGCTGATGAGATTGTATTTTTATTTTTATTGTATTTAATTTTTAACAGTCTGTCAGTTCAGTTCAGTTCAGTTGCTCAGTCGTGTCCGACTCTTTGTGACCCCATGAATTGCAGCACGCCAGGCCTCCCTGTCCATCACCATCTCCCGGAGTTCACTCAGACTCATGTCCATCGAGTCCGTGATGCCATCCAGCCATCTCATCCTCTGTTGTCCCCTTCTCCTCCTGCCGCCAATCCCTCCCAGCATCAGAGTCTTTTCCAATCAGTCAACTCTTCTCATGAGGACAAATTAAAAAATATATATAATCAGAGGTAAAAGAAAGCATGCTTTTAAAAGAAAAAAAGACATTTAGGAGACTTACATATTAATATCATTATTTTCTCTCATACTTTGTATCTATAGTCCCTTCCACTGCCCATATTTTTGCTAAACATGATAGTTACTGGATTTGTTTTCTTCTTAGGCTCTTACAAGAAGACTCATTTTTGTGTTAGTTGTAGCTGTAGAAGCCAGTGTCTTTCCTGCCTCTTTCTCTTATTTTTTTAAATTTAATTTTCACAATAAATTGAAGCATCATCATTTTTGTATCATGTTATGTAACTAAGGCTTAGCCACCATGATGTAATATACTTTAACTTTGTTGTCACATGTCTTGTTTATTTTGTATTGTGTTTGCCCAGAATGATAATTGTATCAGAAGGTTTTGCTGATGGAGAAATATGGTCCCTTTTTTTATTTTCCTGATGGCTTACAAATTGTCAGGGAGAGAAAAACACTGAATCCACTTCTGTTCCTGTCACCTAAGTGAATATTATAGAAGGGAAGATCATATCTCTGTGTAGGTTAACAGTTTTGATGGGGAATGTCTGAGAGTATTTGTTTGGGTGCCCATGTGAAAACATGATGACTAGGAAGCATAAATAAAAAATTGATCTACTTAAGAGTCAGGAAGTCTGGATTTAAGTTCTGGCCTACTATATTTGCTACATAGGAAAATCATTTAAATTCTTATAACTTTTATTTTCTCATAAACAAAATGTTCCCTTATTATCACCAAGGCTCGGGACATGATTCAGTGAGATAATACTTTGTCCTTCCTCCATTCATTTGTTCTATAAATATATATTGAGGGCCTAATCTAGAACATGGATCTGTTAGTAAACAAAATGGATAGAATCCCTGCTCCCTTTTAACTTACATTCTAGTGGGTAGAAATGGAATGAAAAATAAGCATAATAAATAGTGAATTATATGAATTCCAGTGAGAGATGACAGAGGCTTGGAGGAGAGTGAGCAATCCAGGTAGAGTAATCTGAGAAGCGTAATACACATAAAGGTGTATTTATTCTTATAAACGTGGTATTGAGCCAGAGGGTATCTACTTTTCAAAGCTTTTCTTCAGGGCTTTGAATTTAAATATGTACTGTTATTTGAATGTTCACATCTTAATGTCATATGGCCAGAAATTTAGTAGGACATGTTAGTTTTAGACTGACTTTACTAAAGCCCTGGGGAAGAAATACCATTTCAAGCTCAATAAAGATTGCCTTTGTTCTTCCTTTGACAATAGAGACAGCACTTGATTCAGGGTGATCAGTGTTGCCCATGCTTATTTCAAAAATTGAGAAGTCGTACTCAACACCACCCTCTCTCTCTTCCCTCTCTACTTTATAGTCACCAGGTCTAACTTACTGTGTCTTCAGATGTTGGTCCCTCATCTGTTCACCTCTGTCCATCTCCACTGTGATCTCCACAGTCCTGCACATCATCAACTGTGCTTGTACTGCAGGTATGCTCACCTCTTCTGTGAGCAAGAAGAGACTTTTGTACAAACACAAGTCTCATTAAAGCACAGCTCACCCTCCAGTGACGTGTCCTGTAGCTCATGCTCCACAGACCCCTGCCCCTTTTTTGCCTTCTTCTGTTTCTCGAAGGCACAGACTCCATCACTGGAACTCCTTTGGTCTGCCTCTCCCTGCACCTAGGATGATGTCCACAATCCATGACACGGACAGTCGTCTGCCAGGAAGGCCCTGCACCATCTGGCGGATCCCCCAGGACATCCTTCTTGCCTCTTGCCTTGTTTTTGGCTCTGATGGTTTTCTTTAGTTCCTTCAAGACCCCAAGCCCCTCCTACCTGCTTGCATTCATGTATCTCATCCCTCCTGACTGGACCTCCCTTCCCCTTCCCTTGTCTCACCCTTGCTCATCTGGAATGTCTCAGTTTTTAATGTCTCTTCCTCAGAAAAAGCCTCTTTGGTTATAGAATTCCATTTCTCACTAAATTTTCCCTTTGAAGCAGGTGGCATGACTGTATATAAATATTCATGTCATTATTTATATAATATTTCTTTTCTCTGCTGGATTCCAGCCTTCATGAGGTCCAAGATATGAAAGTTTTTGTTTATGTTTTGAATCTTGGCCTCAGATGGTGTATTTGGTAAATAAAGAACACTCACTGACTGCCTGGTGAAATGCATTCAGAAAGTGAAGATAGCTTCACAAGTAGTTTCTAGTAATTATCAAAGAAATTTTAACATGTTAGTGTAGGGTGAGACCTAAGGGCAGGACTAGGATTCAGAATTACAAGGTGACCTCGGACTAGAGTCCAAGTACACGCACACTTTCCTGCACTGAAATTGATAGCCATGAATCCAGTGCTAATAGGTAAGACACTAAGAACCATATGCTAAAGAAAATAATGGCAACAGACATTTCTCCTCTTTCAGTTTTGAAACTGAAAGATGATAAAATATTTTTTCATTACATGTGCTTATACATTTTGTGACTAGAAATATTGACATTTTTTTCTAACTTTAAGAGACGTTATATTGAACAAATGTAAATGAGGGAGGGAAAACTTTGGCACCATATATGCAGGTGAAGATGAAAAGTATGACGTTAATATTTGAAAAACAAACCTATAAAGCTATAGTATAATTTTTTAAAATTCAGTAATTTTTAAAACCATTAACTTTGGTCATTAACACCCACAATAAAATACAACCTTAAAACAAGAAAATTTGGTTTTGCCAGTAATTAACTGCTCTGTTGTGTCCATTTTGAAATCTTATCTTTTACATTTTTGTTATTATGAAATGTATTTTCTAATAGGAAATGAAAATCTACTAATATTATTGTAACTTAGTTTTACATCATTGATGCATTTTTAAAAGTTTGAATTGTACCCTGAGATACTGCATCAGTCGCCATTCCCAAAGTAAAAATAGATAGGTTATTGAAATATATATGGTATTTTAAGGGTTTCCACAGTGGCTCAGTGGTAAAAGAATCTGTCTGCAATGCTGAAGACCTGGGTTTGATCCTTGGATGGGGCAGATCCCCTGCAGAAGGAAATGGCAACCCACTCCAGTATTGTTGCCTGGGAAATTCCATGGACAGAGGAGCTTAGTGGGCTGCAGTCCATGGGGTCATGAAAGAGTTGGATGCAACTTAGTGACAAACAAAAAATGGTATTCTATGTATTTCAGATTCATAGAGCTGAATGGAATTTATTTTTAACATTATGAAGAAATAGTCTTTGATGGACGTTCTTAATGGTGCTTCTATTCTAAAATAACTTTTGTGGCTGTAACATTCTATAAATAGATGTGTTAGATGGAAATGTTGACAGATTCTTATTTGTAAGTAATGAATGAAGCCACCTAGAATTTTAGTGACCCTCCTTTTAGTGAATAGCTATTCATATTTATTATTATCAGTTCTAACATTTTAAAGTGCCAGCTGGGCACTGTATAACTTTTGATGTGTTCTCAGTCTAATGGGTCAACTTCTAAAATTCCACAGTTCAGCACACTAAATCCAGTGCACACCAGGAGGTGATACAGCTTTGAGTTAATATATAATGGGAGGTCAGGACATATATGTAATAGACCTCGTAGCATGAAGTCATTTTTGGCACTGCAAAGAAAGTTAATTTGGTTAAAACTTTTACTGTAAGGTAGAAACTACAAAAAAACTTCTAAAAGAGATGATGTCCAATGTCGGGACTGTTCTGTCCATTATTTATTTGTTTATTTTGGTATCAGCCAGTAACAATTCCAAAATTAGTGGAAAAAACACAGAAATTTGATTTTGATACGTAGATAAATTTCTTCAATAATTTGGTGAAGGTATTTGGGAAATTTGAATCTTTAAATGAAAAGAGAAATCCCAGTTAATTATTTATCTAGGATCTACCATATACTTATCAAGGGTGCTATACTGAGTACAATGGTATGTTTTAAATGAAAGAAAGAATGGTTGTATGTATGGACATGGATGATGAGATGAAAGAAAGGTGCTGAAGAGCTATGTGTAAAAAAAACATCTGGAGAATGTAGGATCTGTAAGAAGTATGTGGTGTTACATCCCCCATATATTAAGAAGACAGGTGGTTTTGTGGACTTAAATCTTAATTTGTGCCAAAATTAAGTCATTACTATTAATACCAATGTGATGATTTAAGTGATTTCATTTGTCAGCTCAGTGGGCCTTAAAACTTTTGATAAAAACATTTAGGAAATTTTGAGAAGTAGCTAGGGAAATCCTTTAGAAGGTTTTATAAAAAATAACTTTAGGTTATTTTGGTATTATATATGCATGTGTATGTTTATAAATAGTTAGCTATATGTAAACTCTGTTTTGGAATTTAATTCTGCAGTTATCTCTCAAGTATCTTCTGTTTTTCAGACTGTATATTTTCTATAAGGACTAAGTAGGGATAAGGTACACACTTTTTTTTTTTAAGAAATTTACTACATATGTGGCAAACAATAATCTAGAAGGAGATTTGTAAAAATAAAACACTAAAAATGTGCCATCTACTAGGAAAGACAGTTTGGGAGAGACTATGCCTTGGCAGAGACAAACAAGGACAAGATCCTACTAATTAGAGGGATCAGGAAAGCTTACCTCTTGGAGTAGGTAAGCACTGGCATAGACCTTGAAGAAAGACCCTTCTTTGTACATATAAAGATGGAGGAGGAAGAGATGTGGTGACTTTAGACAATGGACTATAATAGTGCGTGGGTGGGAGGAAGAAGGGAAACTGGTATCTAACCAAATATTTCACTTGTGGCTTTGGTTTTGCTGCTGAATTGGTCAGAGAATGTTGCCATCCATGGTGGCTGTTTTATATGGGGAAAGGTTGCTCCATTTCTGAGCAACCAGTACCTTTGCCACAACAATGATATTTATCCCTTTGAAAGGCGTTTTTGTGTCCACTCATTTTGCTTTTGCTTCTTAATACATAGCTGTGGGTTGGGCATCCTGCCAGCATCCCTTGACCGTTTGTGATGGGAGGTGTACACTGGTGCTTCTTCCGTGGTAAGTCTCCAGTGTCTAGAACACAGTTCCTGGGATAGAACAGTTCAGTCGTTAGGTCATGTGTGACTCTGAAACCCCATGGACTGCAGCATGCCAGGCCTTCCTGTCCATCACAAACTTCCAGAGTTTACCCAAACTCATGTTCATTGAGTCGGTGATGCCATCCAACCATCTCATCCTCTGTCATCCTCTTCCCCTCCTGACTTCAATCTTTCCCAGCATCAGGGTCTTTTCCAGTGAGTCAGCTCTTCACATCAGGTGGCCAAAGTATTGGAGTTTCAGCTTCAACATCAGTCCTTCCAATGAACACTCAGGATTGATCTCCTTTAGGATGGACTGGTTGGATCTCCTTGCAGTCCAAGGGACTCCGACACCACACCCCAACACCACAGTCCAAAAGTGTCAATTCTTCAGTGCTCAGCTTTCTTTATGGTCCACTTCTCACATCCATGCATGACCACTGGAAAAACCATAGCTTTGACTAGACGGACCTTTGTTGGCAAAGTAACGTCTCTGCTTTTTAAAATGCTGTCTAGGTTGGTCAGAGCTTTTCTTTTAAGGAGCGACGTCTTTTAATTTCATGGCTGCAGTCACCATCTGCAGTGATTTTGGAGCCCAGGAAAATAAAGTCTCTCACTGTTTCCATTGTTTCCCCATCTTTTTGCCATGAAGTGATAGGACTGGATGCCGTGATCTTAATTTTCTGAATGTTGAGTTTTAAGCCAACTTTTTGACTCTCCTCTTTCACTTTCTTCAAGAGGGTCTTTAGTACTTCTTTGCTTTCTGCCATAAGGGTGGTGTCATCTGTATATCTGAGGTTATTGATATTTCTCCCAGCAATCTTGATTCTAGCTTATGCTTATGCTTCATACAGGCACTTGTTAAGTATTTGGTTAATGTTCTTGATATTCTTTCTTACTTTTAGTATCAGGTATTGGTCAGATAGTAAAGAATCTGCCTGCAGTGCAGGAGACTTGGGATTGATCCCTGGATGGGGAAGATCCCCTGGAGAAGGAAATGGCAGCACACTCCAGTATTCTTGCCTGGAGAATCCCATGGACAGAGGAGCCTACATGAGCTACAGTCCATGGGATCGCAAAAGGTCAAATACGACTGAGCTACTTTCCTTTTTTTTAAAATACTGAAATGTAGGTTAAGGTCATCAGAAGAATGACCTGTGACCTTGGTAATAGACATAGTTTTTAATCCTGTGAAGCATCTAACATGAAGCTTTACAGCAGTGGATGAATTTCATAAAAATTATGCATCTTTTATTGTCAGAGCATGTAGTGTCAAATAGCTGTAAGGTTTCTTTGATAATTGGTTTCAGGTTTGCATTCTCATCCATCCATATGCTATCTGCTGCTGCTGCTGCTGCTAAGTTGCTTCAGTCGTGACCAACTCTGTGCGACCCCAGACACGGTAGCCCATCAGGCTGCCCAGTCCCAGAGATTCTCCAGGCGAGAACACTGGAGTGGATTGCCATTTCCTTCTCCAATGCATGAAAGTAAAAAGTGAAAGCGAAGTTGCGTCAGTCATGTCTGACTCCTATCGACCCCATGGACTGCAGCGTACCAGACTCCTCCATCCATGGGATTCTCCAGGCAAGAGCAGTGGAGTGGGCCATCGCCTTCTCCATATGCTATCTAGGCAATGTCTTTTCTTGGAAGAGTTACTATATTAGAATATTGCCTTTCCATAGAATATGTTATCTTTAACCATGTTATTTAAGAAAAAATGACAAGTCAAGGGGCTTGTTTCAGTCCTTTGCTAGTCCTTAAAGCATATCTGAATTTTCTAAGGTTATTGTCAAACTCTCTCTCATTTTTCACATTGTCATGAGTTTATTATCATATACCTACCCCACCCCACCCCAACACACACACGTATTTATTTTAGGGTAACATTTATCATGTCAGGTGCTGGGCTGCATTTGTTTCCTCCCAGCCTACGAGTCTTAGAAATCAAGAACTGGGAATTAAGAGGCTTGGCTTTTTTGTGTAAGTGTAAAACAATGAGTTATGGGCAGGGATTGCCTCTGAGATTATTTGATGAGGTTTTCTCACTTTCACAGTTGACTTTAATTGATTTATACTTCTACTTATAACAGATTGGGAGAATTAATAAAAGTTCTCAATAGTGAGAAAAAAAACCATATCTGAGCATATCATAAACTAGCAGCTCTTTGGAGAACAGAATGGTGTCAGGAGAGAACAACATTTGATAAAAATTGGCAAAAATTGTAAAATACTTACTATGGTAAGATAAATAATATAATTAGAGATTTAAAAATCTCAGACATATTATAAAAATGACACAAATTATTTGAGAACCTTGTTAGAGAATTACCAAGAAAGGGGCTTTAGTTTAAGTGATTGCGTATATTTTTCAGGGCTAAAAGTTTTCCAAAAGTTTCCCTTTGAAGAGCTGGGGAGAATGGGCAGGATTTAAGGGGAGGATGGTCAGGATTTAGGGGAGGATGGGCAGGATTGAAGGGGAGGATGGGCAGGATTGAAGTGTATCTATGAGCACCTTGGTGGTTGACGTCTTCAGATTAGAATTCCCTAAATATCTGAACTGTTGCCAGCGGTTATTGCAGTTTTCTCAGTTTGCAGTCTGAGGTACACTTTGTGCTTCTGGTAACTTGGGGGAGAGGGTATGACTGTGTCATATTATTCATCTGCAAAGAGAAAAGTTATAATAATAAAATGATCTTGGTTATTTTATGGTAGAATAGTGTAGACTTTTTTTTTTTAACTTTTTCTTTGTGTCTCCTTTTTAAACTAGCATTTATCACACTATTGTCTTACCACAGTGTAGTTCCACACTTAATTGTATGATTCTCTCGTTGATATCTGTCTTTTCTATCGGACTCTGTAATCAAGGATACTCTTCTGCTTCCTTCTGTATCTGCAGAGCCTAGACGAGTGTCTGGCATACAGTATATGCTCTGTAAATTCTTGTTGGAGGCATGAAAGGACCTTTGAAGTATTTTTTTAGAGTAGGCTAGATAATAATCCATTTTACAGCATTACTGACTGCATTATTTTGTAAATGCCCAAAAAACATTTGTAAGGGATGGAATTTTAATTGAACAGTCTGTAGCTTTTATTTTTTATCTTTTAAAATTGTAACTATTTGTACAAGGTGATTTTTTAATATTCAAAATGGTTACATTTCTCATCAAAAATACCTTATTTTATTTTTTAATAGACTTTATTTTTTAGAAAAGTTTTAGGTCCACAAAAAGTTACATTGAAAGTGTAGAGATTCATGGGGCTTCCCAAGTGGCACAGTGTTAAAGAATCTGCCTACTACTTGCAGGAGACACAAGCAATGTGGGTTCAACCCTTGGGTCAGAAAGACTCCCTTGAGTAGGAAATGGCAGCCCACTCCAGTCCTCTTGCCTGGAAAATTCCATGGACAGAAGAGCCTGGTGGGTTGCGCTCCATGGGGATGAAAAGAGTCAGACATGATGGAGCACACATGCCTAGAGATTTGTATTATTTTAAAAAACTTTGACATATACTTGATTTACAAAGTTGTGTTAGTTTCAGGTATATAACAAAGTAAGTCAGTTACAAAATACATACATCCATTCTTTTTTTAGATTCCTTTTTCATATAGACCATTCCAGAGTACTGAGTAGAGTTCCCTGTGCTATAAAGTAGGAACTTGCTAGTTATCTGTTTCATTTATAGTACAGTGTATATGTCAACCCCAGTCTTCCTATTTATCCTTTCCCTCAGTACCCCTTGGTCACCATAAGTTTATTTTCTACATCTGTAAGTCTATTTCAGATTCCTATTATTTTAAAATGATACTTGGACTACATGAGCCATTTAGTCATATGCATCATATACTGCGTATAAATTGATATGCTGTTATGACATTCTGAAAATATATCTTTGTCTGGAGATATTGTTCCAGACATCTCAATTTTTTAATGGACTATTAGAACACCATAAGGATAGTTTTTAAATTTTGAAACTTCTGTTTTGAAAACTTTCGATTTAATTGAATTTATTTATAATTACCACCGCTTAGATACGTTGACTTCTTGTCTGATTTCCCAATGGCTTGTTTTCCTTGAAGAAAATAACAGATTAGACACTTTCGTCTGTATTTGCAGATGGAGAAATTGAGGTGAAGTGATTTTTTTATGATCACTTGCTAATAATTAACAGGAAGTTACAATTATATTCTTCTACTTTGTTGTTGTTGCTGTTGTAGAGAGGAAAATAACCACTCATGTAGTGGTTTTTCCATTGGTTCTCTATTCAGATGTGCAGTATACTCAAATAGTTATACTGTCATTTCATTTTTAATACATAACCTCTTTTATTTGTTTTTTCAAATGTGCAGGACGTTAGTCAAAACTTCAAGAGAAAAGTTTAAAATGTGAATAACAGTTTTACAGAAGAAAACTCCTAGTGTGTCATTATTAAGTAATGATGTAGCTGTTGTTTTCTATATATTTTCATGTATTGGTAAATAGAAACTTCTTTTTATCCCATATACAATAGTTGTTAGTATATTACTTGAAGAAGCATTGGTAGGACTCATTGCAACTACAAATTATTTTTTA
>SJYC01081795.1:0-11822 GCA_006408675.1 Madoqua kirkii | reverse complement strand
GCAAGAATATTAGAGTAGGTTGCCACTGTCTCATATACACATCTAGATGTGTATAAGAGACAGATAGTTGTTAGTATATTACTTGAAGAAGCATTGGTAGGACTCATTGCAACTACAAATTATTTTTTATTAAAGTATAGTTGATTTACAGTGTTGCATTAGTTTCTGATATATGGCAAATGATTCAGTTATATTTGTCTGTATATGTGTATTCAGCTTTCACATGTATATATACACAATAGATATATATGTATTCTTTTTTATACTTTTTCATTATAATTTATTATAAGATATTGAATATAGTTCCAGTTGGAACTACAAATCTTAATCAGAATCTTGGTTTGAGAATAGTCTTTCTAATATAGATATGAGACACAATTTCCTTTAAAAATCATAATTTTGATCATATTAGGCCAACAGAATTTATAATTTTAAATTGCATTAAAGTTAAAATGAGTTTAAGAAATAGTATCAGAAATAGTATCAGGCTAGAGGGCTAATGCTGCTAATTTTGTAGTAATCTTCTGAGGAGAACCCAAAGTCAGAATGCTTTTAGTGGGGGTGTTGTTTGTACACGTTAGGAGCACAGCAACTCGGGCAATGGGGGAAGACAGATGTTTCAAAGTTTAGGTCACTATCACTATTTAGGTAATCAAGGACTGATTTTGCTCAGCTTTACTCACCAAATTACTTTCACCTTATACACTGTATGATTTTTTGTGTGTGAATTCTTTTAAGATCATTTTAGAAAAAGGGTTCAGTAGGTATCAGTAAATACTGGGGATTTTGGAACTAGATGAGCTATAAATAACTTAATGTTGTATAAATTATGCATTACCTAGGAACTGAATTTCTGATTCATATGGTGTACCTGTTATTTTCATCACTCCTCTTGTCTTTTTCTATTTCATCGCTGTGTAGAATTTTATTCCCATTACTCACCTGTGTCAACCCTGTTGGTCGCTATGAATGCAGCAAATTTCCTCAAATGACACTTGAGTTTTGCTGTCCTGTTAACCTTGCATTAAGCCATTTAGGTCTGAATTTTTTCTTCTTCTCTTGAATATAATGCTTGCTAAAATACAGCCTAATTTCCAGGTCTTGAGTGTGGTGTCTCCCTTCATGAGGCCTTTTCAAAGAGAAAACTGATACATCTTTTTATAGATCTTCTTCATTGTTAATGTTTTATGAGGCATTTATACATTGCCTCAAGTCATATGAAATAGGACTCATGTCACTTAAGATGTATGAACCATGTATTAATAAATTGAGCTTTTCTTCTTGATTTTAAAAGCTTTGAGGAAAGGCTCTTGTATTCTTTTATATCTCTCAAGGAGCCTAATATTGTTCCTGTAATTAATTGGATGCCTTTTTTCATTAGTGTTATCCTCACAGAACATATAGCTTATTTAATGCTTATTTGAAAGAAATATTGGCTCCTACTGCATTATGGACATATTAAATACACACACGTACTTGACACGTACATGACACAGATCAAATTTTCATTATAGGAGAGGCATGCCGTATGTTAACTCCCCAATCGTACCTCTAGTGGGAGACTTGACCACTTTTGTGCAGGAAGGAAGACCAGCAGTAGCAGTGGGCTGTCATAAAAATTAATTCACATCCACCACCCACCCCACCCCGCGGACGGTCAAGATTGCTTCCTGAGTTTTTTCCCTCTAGTTTAAGCTGATAATAAGCATTAGAACCATCTCTGGAAGATTTTATATTAACATTGGCAAGAAACAAACAATTGACATCCGGCATAAGTCTTACTTTGCGTTATGCTTTTGGCGCATCGTTGCTGGAAAAGTTATGCTAATCCACACCATCTGCAGATACCAGATGTGCCATTGAGAGGTGCACAAGTTCCTTTCCAGAAAGCTGCTTGATGTCGAATGTCAATCATTCGTGTTAAAATGACAGCACCTATCATCAAAGGAGGGAGAATAACTACAATTTGTGTTTTTTTCTTTACCATCGCATACCAATCTGGATGATATTTAATGCTGTGATAAATTCAGTGTGGCCAACAGGGGAAACGTGGCAAATGCTGTTGCTCAGTCCGTCTTTTGTTCCTTTGCAAAATAGCTACAGAATCTGTTGAAGACTGTCTCATTGAGTACACATGTACAGTGGGTGTGGTTACATGTTGCTCACTCTCTTACATTTCTTGGCTTATGTGGTTTATTGTATTAACAGAATTGCCTGGAAGGGTATCAGATGGTGCCAGGCACAGAGTAAGTTTTGCCATTGCGTAGTTGCTGTGCTTCTGGAATCCTCTCCCAAATATGATTCTTGAAAAGAAGCTTGTTCATTTAAAAATAGTAATAGGTTCTTCATTCATAATATTATGTCTTAGAAGATGTTGCCATCAATTTAGTGAAACTATGATTTTGTGTCTTTTGTGTTCGGGAAAGAGGCAGAGAGAGTAAGAAGCAGTAACCCAATCGCCTGGGTCTGGATATATCTACATTTAGCGGTAATAAAATTATTTATGTTCTCTTTTCATATCTTTTCAATTTTTTGCAGCTACTGCTAAATATTAAAAGCATGTCAGGGGACAGTTTGGTTTGAACTGTTGAACATGTCAGGTACACTAAAATTCCTTTGATTTCTAGGATATTAATGAGTAACATTGTTTGCCAGCAGCTAGGACTTACTGTCGGAGAAGACAATGGCACCCCACTCCAGTACTCTTGCCTGGAAACTCCCATGGACGGAGGAGCCTGGTAGGCTGCAGTCCATGGGGTTGCTGAGTCAGACACGACTGAGCGACTTCCCTTTCACGTTTTACTTTCATGCATTGGAGAAGGAAATGGCAACTCACTCCAGTGTTCTTGCCTGGAGAATCCCAGGGATGGCGGAGCCTGGTGGGCTGCTGTCTGTGAGGTCACACAGAGTTGGACACGACTGAAGTGACTTAGCAGCAACAGCAGCAGCAGCAGGACTTACTGTAAGCTTTCTCTGTGTAGGGGCTTCCTGGGTGGCTCAGCTGGTAAAGAATCTGCCTGCCATGCGGGAGATCTTGGTTTGATCCCTACGCTGGGAAGATTCCCTAAAGAAGGGAAGAATGGCTACCCACTCCAGTATTCTGGCCTGGAGAATTCCATGGACTGCCTAGTCCATGGGGTCACAAAGAGTCAGACGTGACCGAGTGACTTTCCCTTTCAGCTTTCACTTTTCCTTGTGTAGAGCTTGTGTGGGAGCAAGTCTCCCTCTCTCCTTTCTCTGGTCCTTATTTCAAAGTTCCTGCAGCCACACTGCACTGTAGCCTGAGGGACTTTCTAGGAATTTTGTCTGGAGATCAGATAGTGTTCCTTATAGTTCAGGTATTTTATAAACATGTTCCAGCCATTGTATCAGAAAAATGTTTCCTTTGATTTAAATTTTCTTCCTTAGGGAAATTCCCCCTTAGCTCGCCTCAGTGGTGTTTTTATTCAGGTTTTGCCAGAAAGGAGACATATTTTTAAGACTCTGCCTGCAGTGCGGGAAATCTGGGTTCTATCCCTGGGTTGGGAAGATGCCCTGGAGAAGAAAATGATAACCCACTCCAGTATTCTTGTCTGGAGAATCCGATGGACAGAGGACTCTGGTGGGCTACAGTCCATGGGGTCTCACTGAGTCGGACATGACTGAGTGACTAACAGTAAGTACTGAAACATTTTTTTAAAGTTATAATTATTTCTACAAACTGCCTTGGATAAATATCTAGTCACTCTTTGGTCCTATAATTGGTATATGATGTTGTTCCTAAGTGTTGAGCAAATGTGAATTTATAAAAGAAAAGGAAAGAAGAGCCAACTGAATCCAAAAAATATGAGGTCCCTGGGGATGAGTAGGAGACCACGAGCGTTAACAGTATTACACTGTTTTGCTTTTTTGATTAATAGTGCCCATTGAAATCTCATCTCAGATGAATTCTACATTTTTTTGTCTCAGCAATGATGAATAGAGCCTGCAAAAAAAAAATGTTTCAAGCATTTTGACTGGACTTTGTGTCTTTCTTCTCTTGTTTCTTCTGCCGAGAGACTTGTCACTTTACCCACCAAACCCTGGGCTCATCCCCTGGTGAACTTACCAGTGAATTATGTACTAGTCTTTGTAGAATGCTTTTTGTTGACTTTTTGGGAAAGAATTCTGTGCTTGTTCTATTCTGTACTCCCAGTCTCCTTCCTTCCCTTCCTCTCTCAGTGAACCGCTTACATGCTCTAATAATATCCTAACTTCTGTCTTTACCACCTGACTAAAGTCCTTGATGTGTTGAGAATTTCTTCTTTTTTTTTTTTTTTTTTTTTTCTGTTGTTGTTGTTACATGTATCTTTGAATCTGTCTTTGGCACGTAATGGATGTCTATGTTTGTTGAATAAATGGATGGATGAATAATTTTATAATGTATTTATTGAAATGCAGTTGGTTAATAATGTGTTTCAGTTGTATGGCGAAGTGATTCAGTTATGTATACATAAATATATCTGTTCTTTTTCAGATTATTTTCCCTTATAGGTTATTGCAAAATTGGGTATGGTTCTCTATGCTATGTAGTAGGCCCTTGTTTCGTTATGGGTAGCCGTTCCCTTCTCCAGGGGATGTTCACTTCTCCAAGATGTCTTTGCAACCCAGAGATTGAACCCAGGTCTCCAGCATTGCAGGTGGATTCTTTACTGTCTGAACCACCAGGGAAGCCTAAGAATACTGGAGTGGGTAGCCTCTCCCTTATCCAGTGCATTTTCTTGACCCAGTAATTGAATGAGGGTCTCCTGCATTGCAGGTGGATTATTTATCAGCTGAGCTGCTAAGGAAGCCCATTTTATATATAGTAGTGTGTATATGTTAATCCCAAACTTCTAATTTAACTCCCTCTCTCTCTCCTTTGTAAGAAAACAAACTTACACCATAAGTTTGTTTTCTATGTCTGTGAGTATACTCCTATTTTGTGTTTAAGTTCATATATATATATATATGCTGCTAAGTCACTTCAGTCGTGTCCGACTCTGTATAACCCCATAGACGGCAGCCCACCAGGCTCCCCCATCCCTGGGATTCTCCAGGCAAGAACACTATATATATATATATATATTAGATTTCATATATAAGTGATAGCACATGATGTTTGTCTTTCTTTATCTGGCATACTTGACTTAGTATGATAATCTCTAAGGTCCATCCAAATGGCTGCAAACGGCAGTTTTTCATTCTTTTTTTATGGCTGAGTAATATTCCAGTGTATAAATACACTACATCTTCTTTATCCATTCATCTGTCCATGTATATTTAGGTTGCTTCTGTATCTTGGCTATTGTAAATAGAGCTGTAATGAACATTTGGGTGCAGATATCTTTTTGAATTATAGTTTTCTCCAGATATATGTCCTAGAGTGGGATTGCTGGGTCATATGGTAACTCTAGTTTTAGTTTTTTAAGGAGCATCCACACTGTTCTCCATAGTGGCTTTACCAATTTACATTCCCACCAACAGTGCAGAAGGGTTCCTTTTTCTCCACACCCTTTCCAGTGTTTATTATTTGTACAGTTTTTGGTGATAGCCACTCTGACTGATATGAGGTGATCTCTCTTTGTAGTTTTGATGTGCCTTTCTCTAGCAAATTAGCCATGTTGATCATCTTTTAATGTGCCCTTTGGCCTTAAGGATGTTATATTTTCTTATATGCAAAACTTTCATATGTGGCAAACCATATTTGCCATCTTTATCTTCAGAGTTCAAGAGGGTATAAAACTGTGGACCATGAATTGCAATAAAATTATCATCTCTTTTAATTTTGAAAAATGTTATAGTCTAATGTGGTGTTCATTGATACTGCTAATATTAGACTTGAAATATTAAGTCTAATGGTACACATTTGAAAGTTTTTTATAAAGCCTTATTAACTTTGTTTTTTAGTTATTTTAAACTTGAGATATTGCTTCATATTAAAAAAGAACTTTGCTGATTGAAAAGTCTTACCAGCAAAAGCTACTGCTACACTTTTATACATTATACAAGCAGAACATTGCATATAGTTTGAAAAACTACTTTTAATCCTAATGTCAGTAAATTATTTTTGACATTTTTGTCTATAGCCCTGCAAAACTTTTAAAATGTATTTGTGGTCTGTCTGTGGTAGACAGACCTTTTAAAATGTATTTGTGTACAGACTTTAAAGTACAAAGTAGATCACATATTGTTCTTTAACTGAGCATCACTTTTGAGTTGACCAAATTACCCAAAACATTTTAGGGTAGAAGTTGCCATTTGATGATCATCTCTGCAGATGATGCTCACATTGAAACTAGAAGGTCAACCATATGGAGAGGTTAAAAATAAAATCTGCTGGCCTTCAAAATCCTCTTATCAGCCACCTAACGGGGTCAGATGCTGACAATGATGCATCTGAGAGCAGTGAGTAAAGACAGATTGCAGAAGTTTCATAATTGTGAATTGTGTTCTCAATCTATTTAATTCTGCTTATCTTTGTTCCCAGTCTTGGTTTCTCTGAACTGCGCAAATCTCAGATACAGCACCAAAGGCCAGTAGTTTATTACATATTCATGCATGAAATAAAGTATTCTATGATATGTCAGTCAAATACACTACCAAATCAGAAAACGAGTGTTTTCCCCAAAGTAAGTTCCTTCTACATGTAACAAAAAAGAGCTACTTTGTCGTTAAAGTGAATGAATATTCATTTTCAGAACAGACATTATGTTTGGATTGTGTTAAACATATATCTGTTAGTGAAAGTGTAAATCACAAAGATCAAATTTTACTAAAAATAATATCTAGAAAAAAGCAATAAATATACACACTTTAAAATACTTCTCTTTTATGTAAGCCTTTCCATCTTTGTTTTTAATGATTGTAATATTGTTTATTTCCTGCTATTAAAAGAAACTGGTGACCATGTTCATAGTGGTGTTTCTCACAACAGCCAAGAGGTGGAAGCAACACGTGTCTACTGATGGATTAATGGATAAATAAAGCATGAAGTATACATTCAGTAATATATTATTCAAGCATAAGAAGGAAATTATGACATGTATTATAAAATGAATGAACTGTTATGCTAGGTTTAAATATGTGAGTCACAGAAAAATAAATAACTACATTATATGAGATAAATCATTCAGTGGTTTCCAGAGGCTGGGGAAATGGGAAATAGGGAATTGTGTAATGGATACAGAGTTTCAGATTTGCATGATGAAAAAGTTTAGGCAGTTGAATATACCTAACCCTACTGATCTGTACAGTAAAATAGTTAATGGTACCATCTTAAAAATGGGATGATAAATTTTATATTATGTATATTGCCATAATAAAAACAGAGGAACTAGGTAGAAAATACAATTTTAGACCAAAGCTTATTTATTTTTAATCCTAATTGTTTCTACAGAATAAATGCCTAGGATTGGTCTTTGAGCCCCTAACAGGATTATGATATGCTACATGATTATAGATCAGATAGAAGTAAACAATAGATATAGTAAATGGTTATTTGTAGAATGATTTAAAGCTGACTAAAGTACTGAAATCACTATGTCCAAATATGTATTTAAAAGAGATTCCTTGGTTTTATAGTTGTCAATTCATAATTTTGAAACATGTATTTATTCAAATATTTATTGAGTATTTATTATAATGCCCGAGACTAAGCTGGACTCAGATATACAGTATTAGTAAGCCTGGTCCTCAAGGAGTGTGAAGTCAATTGCAGTGGAGTAGAGGGAGAGTTTACAAATAAACAGAAAATTACAGTAAAGTACCATGAAGATTATGAAAGGAGTAAATAAAAAATGAAGTGGGAAAAGGTAGGAAGTTTGGGGATTCCAGAGTTTCTGTTCTGGGGCTTCAGGGGCAGCTTTATAGAAGAAGCAATAAATAGTTCAGTTCAGTGAGAACTGGAAGTTAATTAGGTGAAATGGTTGGAGGAGAAATTGGAGTGCACAGTAAGGGCAGAGGCCCTGTGGGCTGAGAAAGCATCTTCCTGTCCTGGGATAGTCTTTTGGTCCCGGAGTCCTACTTAGATTGCTCCTTTTCACTCTCCCAAGTCCGATTTCCGTGGTCTGCCTGGGAACCTGGCTTCCTAACTGGGAGGAGTTTACTTTGCTTGGAACATTAAGTTTGGTGGTGGGGATAGAAGAGACACCTTAGAAGTTATGTAATGAAGATATATGTCACCTTTTACATGATTCTCTTGGCATTGAGGAACCACACAAGATTTTCATAGAGGAGAAGAGTGTAAAAAGAGATGTATTTACTTTAGAAACTTAAGTCTGGCTGCATTGATGAGAAGAGATCAGAATGGAACAAGAGGCACTGCCGTCCCTTATCAAGTACAGTACCATGGGGTAGTAACTGACATTGGTGGTGGGCATGGGCATAGAAAAGAGTGAATGAATTCCAGAGCTATTCAAAAGCTGGCTTCCACAAGAGTTAAGAACACTGCATGTGATTTTGTGTGCTTGTGTGTGTGCGTGATATGGCAGGGTGGGGAGGAAAAAGCAAAAATGGCATAATGTCTTGGACTTCTGAGTGATGGATCAGGTCACCATTGTAAGGACAGAAAAGGAAGGGGAAGTTTTTGAAACCACATGCGTTTTCACTGTGGTCGTGAAGGGCATGAATAAGCCTAGTGAGAGTCCATGGATTGGACTAGAGAAATCTAAAGTCTGGAACTAGAGGACAAAATTTAAAAATTAATGAAGGATGAACAGCCCAGAACCAAACCTAACCAAACAAACAACAGCAAAAATGAAAACCCTCAAAACAAACACATGGCTGAACTGTCAGGAGTGGGTCAGAGAGCAAGGAGAAAAACCTAGCATATCATTTGAAGACACCCAGGAGCAAGGTGTTTTTCAGATGAGGCTAGTCAGTGGGCAAGTCAGGGAAGGATTTGGCAGGGAGTGATGGTTCTGGACGGAATTCTTTGTGAAGGCACTTCAGGAGCCCTGTGGGGCCCAGGCCAGACTGAAAGGAGTTAGTTACGGAGATAGATCAGAAGTGGAGGCTGAAAAAGAAATTGAGGCTGTGAGCGAAGACAGGCATTTTAGTAACTTTCACTAAAAGAGGAGGAGAATGGCATAGGAAGAATTTTACTAGAGAAGATGTAATAATGCAATTTTATATTTATTAAATGCTTTATTGTGGTAAAATGAACATAAATTTACCACTTAAATCATTTTCAAGCATAGAATTTAGTGCTGTCAAGTACATTCATGATGTTGAATGTACCACTAATTCCAGAACTTTTTCATCACCCTAAACAGAATTTCCCACCATTAATTAAGCAGTAATTCTCTGTTCCTGCCTCCCTATTTCTAATCTTTCTGTCTCTGTGAATTTACCTATTCTAGGTATTTCATAAAAGTGGCAGCATAAGGTGTTCTTGAGTGTCTGGTTTATTTTGCTTAGCATATATATTTTAAAGGCTTATCTAGGTTGTCCCATGTATCAGAACTTCATTCCATTTTATAGTTGAATGATACCCCATTATAATATATATATATATATGCCAATAGGGTTATACATTTGTCAATGGACACTTGGGTTGTTTCTCCTTTGTGGCTGTTGTGAATAATACTGCTGTGAACATGGACATGGAACAACAGACTGGTTCCAAATAGGAAAAGGAGTACATCAAAACTGTGTATTGTCACCCTGCTTATTTAACTTATATGCAGAGTACATCAGAGAAGGCGATGGCATCCCACTCCAGTACTCTTGCCTGGAAAGTCTTATGGACGGAGAAGCCTGGTAGGCTGCAGTCCATGGGGTCGCTAAGAGTTGGATATAACTGAGCGACTTCCCTTTCACTTTTCACTTTCATGCACTGGAGAAGGAAATGGCAACCCACTCCAGTGTTCTTGCCTGGAGAATCCCAGCGATGGGGGAGCCTGGTGGGCTGCCATCTATGGGGTCATACAGAGTTGGACACCACTGAAGTGACTTAGCAGCAGCAGCAGAGTACATCATGAGAAACGCTGAGCTGGAAGAAGCAGACGCTGGAATCAAGATCGCCGAGAGAAATATCAATAACCACAGATATGCAAATGACACCACCCTTATAGCAGAAAGTGAAGAGGAACTAAAACGCCTCTTGGTGAAAGTGAAAGAGGAGAATGAAAAAGTTGGCTTGAAGCCCAACATTGAGAAAACGATCATGGTATCTCGTCCCATCACTTCTTGGGAAATAGATTGAGAAACAGTGGAAACAGTGTCAGACTTTATTCTTTTGGATTCCAAAATCACTGCAGATGGTGACTGCAGCCATGAAATTAGAAGGTGCTTACTCCTTGGAATGAAAGTTATGACCAACCTAGATAGCGTATTCAAAAGCAGAGCATTACTTTGCCGACTAATGTCCATCTAGTCAAAGCTATGGTTTTTCCAGTGGTCATGTATGGGTGTGAGAGTTGGACTGTGAAGAAGGCTGAGGGCTGAAGAATTAATGCTTAAAACTGTGGTGTTGGAGAAGACTCTTGAGAGTCCCTTGGACTGCAAGGAGATCCAACCAGTCCATTCTAAAGGAAGTCAGCCCTGGGTGTTCATTGGAAGGAATGATGCTGAAGCTGAAACTCCCGTACTTTGGCCACCTGATGTGAAGAGTTGACTCATTGGAAAAGACTCTGATGCTGAGAGGGATGGGGGCAGGAGGAGAAGGGGACGACAGAGGATGAGATAGCTGGATGGCATCACAGACTTGATGGATGTGAGTCTGAGTGAACTCTGGGAGTTGGTGATGGACAGGGAGGCCTGACGTGGTGTGATTCAAGGGGTTGCAAAGAGTTGAACACAACTGAGCGACTGAACTGAACAGCTATTTTGTATGTTGTATTCAGGCACTTTTAAAAACAAACATTTAAAAGTCTCTTGTACACGAAAAATATTACTTACATCAGTTCACAAATGCATATTGCTTACGCATTATGTACAAAATAGTGTTGAAAATGTTATGATCTGCTTTGCCATCCTCAAAATATTCAGTACAGCAATGAAGGCCATTTTTCTGAATTAGTAACCTCTTATAAAATGTAACTGTGACTTAATACATAGCCAACATTCCAAAAGCTTGTCCTTGAGGAAATGCCTCTAATGACAAGAGAAAATTATATAAGCAACATCAAATTTACTTGCTGCAAATATTTGCAGCCTTCATTTTAACTTGTATATAAATTATTTTTAGAATTGTGAATAAGTGATGGTCAACACTGAAATCAGATTGATTATATTCTATGTAGCCAAAGATGGAGAAGCTCTATACAGTCAACAAAAACAAGACCAAGAGCTGACTGTCACTCAGATCATGAACTCCTTATTACTAAATTCAGACTTAAATTGAAGAAAGTAGGGAAAACCGCTAGACCATTCAGGTATGACCTAAACTGAATCCCTCATGATTATACAGAGGAAGTGAGAAATAGATTTAAGGGCCTAGATCTGATAGAGAGAGTGCCTGATGAACTATGGAGTGAGGTTCATGACATTGTATGGGAGACAGGGATCAAGACCATCCCCATGGAAAAGAAATGCAAAAAAGCAAATGGCTGTCTGGGGAGGCCTTACAAATAACTGTGAAAAGAAGAGAGGCGAAAAGCAAAGGAGAAAAGGAAAGATATAAGCATCTGAATGTGGAGTTCCAAAAGATAGCAAGAAGAGATAAGAAAGCTTTCTTCAGCGATCAATGCAAAGAAATAGAGGAAAAGAACAGAATGGGAAGGACTAGAGATCTCTTCAAGAAAATTAGAGATACCAAGAAAACATTTCATGCAAAGATGGGCTTGATAAAGGACAGAAATGGTCTGGACCTAACAGAAGCA
>SJYC01081794.1:0-21429 GCA_006408675.1 Madoqua kirkii | reverse complement strand
GCATGGGTGCAGTAGTTGTGGGACGAGGCCCAGTTGCCCCAAGACGTGTGGGATCTTCTGGGACCAGCATGGAATCTGTGTCTCTTGCCTTGTCTTGCCTCCAGGGAAGCCCTTGTTCTGCTTTTTAATTAATAAAATATATATTCTCTCTAGTATTTTGCTTTAGAGTTAGAGTCATTGCTTTAACTTAATACCATACATCTGTATAAACAAACTTTTTTTTTAAGTTTCAAAACAGTATTATACCATTTTAGGATTACCTTAAAATTATTTTGGCTGTTCTTGCATCCCCTCTGTTTCCTAGAAATAGCTAAAACTGCTGTTCTTTTCTGGGTTTCGGGATCATATGATCTTACCTTAGAATCTGTGAAAAACTCTGTATGCTTTACTGATTTTTGTTGGGGAAAAAGTACATTTGAAGATATAGTTCTCTAGGGTGATGGACATATTATCCGAATATGAAACATAAAGAATGTAGAATGCTCCAAGGAGCCTTGAAAACAAAGGACAAGAGAATGGTGGTCAGATTTTCTTTGTCGTATATTTTGCTTGATGTTTCACTGTATATTAATGTATTTATATTTCTTTTTTTTTCTCTCAGTTGTAAGAAGTCACTTTGTTCTCTAGGGTGATGGACATATTATCCGAATATGAAACATAAAGAATGTAGAATGCTCCAAGGAGCCTTGAAAACAAAGGACAAGAGAATGGTGGTCAGATTTTCTTTGTCGTATATTTTGCTTGATGTTTCACTGTATATTAATGTATTTATATTTCTTTTTTTTTCTCTCAGTTGTAAGAAGTCACTTTGTGACCAGAGCAGATAGGAATAGTCTTAGGCTTATTTAGCTTTCAGTGGGCTTCCCTGCTAGGTCAGGTGGTAAAGAATCTGCCTGTAATGCATGAGAACTGGGTATGATCCCTTGGTTGGGAAGATCCCCTGGAGAAGGGATAGGTTACCCACTCCCATTTTCATGGGCTTCCCTGGTGGCTCCGACGGTAAAGAATCGCCTGCAATGCAGGAGAACTGGGTATGATCCCTTGGTTGGGAAGATCCCCTGGAAGAGGGCACGGCAACCCACTCTAGTCTTTTTGCCTGGAGAATCCCAATGGACAGAGGAGCCCGGAGAGCTACAATTCATGGGGTCACAAAGAGTTGGACAGAATAAGGGACTAAGCATAGCACAGCACACAGCTTTGAACAGTTAGTTCTCAAAGCTCCTCATTCCTGTAACCTAAAGTCTTCATGTTCTTTTTTTGTTTGTTTGTTTTAAAGGAAATAGAGTGAGAGATTTAGAGAAAGAGGCAAAACATGAATCAAAAATTTTTAAAAAATGAAATTTATTTCAATAGTATCAAGTTAGGATTGGAAGAGAGAAAAGTAAGAGCATTTCTAGAACACTAATGAGTAGAAACTATGGATCTTATACTTGCAAGCAAAAACTGAAAAAAGGAATTTGTATGTTTAAATATTATTTCCTTATGGAAACCTTCCCCGTCCTCTTAGACTTGGTCAAGCATGACTCTTCTACTCGCCCATTGTACTACATACCTTTTCCTTCATGGCAGCTATTGCACTAGTAAATGTAAATTGTCTAATGACTGTCTCTCCCCATTATCCTTTTTTTCACGGGTATTCCAGTA
This sequence comes from Madoqua kirkii, assembly GCA_006408675.1. Classification (NCBI taxonomy): domain Eukaryota; kingdom Metazoa; phylum Chordata; class Mammalia; order Artiodactyla; family Bovidae; genus Madoqua; species Madoqua kirkii. The sequence goes on along the minus strand of SJYC01081794.1, from coordinate 19,785 downwards.
AGCATCATGGAATGTGGCATATGGGATCAATGAATTAAAAATAAAACAAAATTTAGAAGTTGGACAGAGAAAATTAGTACAATGAAAAGTAAATTGTATGCACATTATCATGTGAGAACGAAGAAATAACAACTTCTGTTATGGTTCCCAATGGACAACTGGTAACAACTGAACTGAAAACTAAGATGGCTTGTTTTCAGCTCTCCAGGGAAGTAGTATATTTTCTTCATATAGATGAAGCATTCAGTTAAGAACACTTTATTTTTGATTCCTTTGTTTAAAATACTTTCCTATCTGAGATCGTGTTTTTATCTTTTTCTACCGTAAGAAGATACGAGTAGAAATTTATGCTCACTTTATGGATTAAAACACAAAAAGAACAATATTGAAAAGAGTAAGGGGACCTACCTACATATCCAGCATTGGAAATAAAGTAAATACTTTGATTTTTGACCCCTAAAGGAATACTTTTCTGCCAGATTTACTCATTATGTGTGTCTTCCCACTTGAGAGGTCACTGGAAGGAAACCCTTGAACCTGAGTGACTGCCCTTCAGTCAGATTCTCAATGGAGACTGGCAGCTTAATCCAGCTAATAAGATGTTGCTGTCTTAATTGAAGCCAAAGTTGATTTTGCTCTATGAAGTTGCCAAAGAAGAAAACTCTTGGTGAACAGGTGGGGTAGAAATTATATATGGTATAAAAACTCTAGAAATGGTGTGCCAGGATTGTGAGTCAGGGCACATCTTAGTAGAGGAAAACAAGCTAAAAACAACTCTTTGCCCGAGAAGGGGCACCAGTCAAACTGAGAACTCTCTTCCCCGCTGCCATTCCCCCGCCATAGCTATCACTCTGTAAAAATTATAGTTGGTTTGGGTGGTACCAGTTATAGTTTATTTGGACGACTTTTATAATTTATTCTGGCCAAAAAATGAGTTTAATTTGGCTTGCTTAGTGTATTATCACTATATTAAAAAGTAAAGGGAGGGCCTGTTTCATGTAGGCTTGAAATCAGGCTGGTCTGTTTTTTTTTAGTGAATGTGGAAAATGTAACCTGTCTGATTACAGACTTAACATAAGTGAAATAAAGATCTTGGAAAACTGAGATGTTGATTTGGTGGAAAGTTTATTGGCCCTGGAGTCAAATGACAGAAATTTAAGTTCACGTTTTATTAAGTGATCTCAGGAATGACATATAAGTTATTTAAGCCTCAGTTGCCTTATTTTTAAAGACAGAATAAAAACACTTACTTTAGAGCATGCTGCTGCTGCGTCGCTTCAGTTGTATTCGGCTCTGTGTGACCCCAAGATGGCAGCCCACCAGGCTCCCCCGTCCCTGGGATTCTCCAGGGAGGAACACTGGAGTGGGTTGCCATTTCCTGCAGGAAAGTGAAAGGTGAAAGTGAAGTTGCTCAGTCCTGTCCAACTCTTAGCGACCTCATGGACTGCAGCCTACCAGGCTCCTCTGTCCGTGGGATTTTCCAGGCAAGAGTACTGGAGTGGGGTGCCATTGCCTTCTCCAACTTCAGAACATAGAAGGTACTATTTATAAGCGTACCTCTAAATTACAGATGGTTAAAACACTGTCTGTAAGGTATGTAAGGTATGACTTGAGCTCGTGCTAGGTTGCTTTCAACTCTTTGAGACCCCATGGACTACAGGCTCCTCTGTCCATGGGATTCTCCAGGCAATAATACTGGAGTGAGTTGCCATTTCCTCCTCCAGGGGATCTTCCTGACCCAGGGATCGAACCTGTGTCTCTTGAGTCTCCTACATTGGCAGGCAGATTCTTTACCACCATGCCACCTAGCATGATCCAAGCAGAAGCAGTACCTAGAATATGGTCTTCTTTCTAGAGCTACAGCTATAGAAGCATCTCTCTGTCAACTTTGGGCAACATCTCAGATGAGATTTGAGTTAAAGACACAAGTTTGAGCTCCCTTGAAATCTCCATGCACTGTTCCTTGGCTTGGTTGCAGCTAGTTTGCAATCTGGTTTGACTTCTGCCTTGCAGTTTCCACTGTTAGCAATGCTGTTTATCATCTGTCTTGCCTTATGTTGAGAAAGGTATCTGCATGCCCCCTTCTGAGCCATACATTGCCTATGCAGTTTACTTTGGATTTCATTCTTCCAGAAAAGTGTAGCCACATATTTTCTTCAGTAGACCTCTGCTCTCCCAAACTTTCAGTGCAATGCAGCTAATCATGTTGAAAACAAAATTCCCTGTCATGTAATTTTTTTTTTCCAGGAATAACACTGAGGAGAAAGAAGTGTACTTATTTTGGAGATTGTAGACATGGTATATCAATTTATGTATATTTTGAGTGAAGTGTTTATTTTACAAAGCCACTTCCTATTCCTCCTATCTTGCATTTAATTTTCTAGGATTAGAGCTAATTTGACTAGGACTGAATTATATAGAATTTATAAAATAGTCTAAAAACCCAGAAGAATACCATATTCATCCAGATTATGAAAAATATTAATTATATATTGTTTTAAAGAAATATCTTAGACTAAGTTATTAGAGTTAATTATTTTTTTAAAAAATAGATTATTTCCTTAGCCTCATCTCCAACTGAAGAAGAATTACAGATCTCTTTCTAGGCCTTGAATGTTTTCTACCAAATGATGTAACTTTTTGAATATTAGTTTTGGTTGATTACTTACTAAATTCCTCTTTCCATCTTTGAATTTTTATAATGAGATCAAGGTTATAAAATGAAGTTATTTTATTTTACCCACTTATCTACAAGAGGAAGCTGGGTGACTGAATATAAGGAAGTCATTACTGCCAGGCTTATAAATATGGTTTATGAAGAAGCTGGGCTTTGACTATTGATAGCCTGATTTATTTTGAGAATTATCACATGCTTCATGTGAGAGTCTTCAAGTGGGGAAATGATTTACTACTTAATAGCAGTTAGTAAAAGCAATGAATACATTTGCCTGGAAATATAGATATGACCAGACTTTTGCATTGGTTTAACAGTCATGAAACCGAAAAGACAATAACTAATTAAAAATAAAGGGTACTGTGCAATTATTTGGATAGAAGAGACTTCTCTAATATCAGAAGGAGATGGTTAACAGTGATTTCACACACTCCATATGAAATAGGTGTGCCTTCCCTCATTTTTCTAGATATCAGTAGCTTTTTTCTACAGAAAAAGTAATGGGAAGATCTTGTCTTTTCAAAGAGAGAAGATAGGGGGTTTATGACACTGGAGAAGAAAAAAAAAACAGAGATCCATTATATACTTGGAATTGTCTACTTTGGGTGCAAGTGGAATCTCTTTTTGAAGGCTTGCTATTTTTTCTAAAAAAAAGAAAAAAAAATGTCCGGGGGAGATTTGGTGCCAAGGACAATCACTCATATCATGACAGGGGATCTCCAGTGCTTCCAAGTGGTCAGTGGAACATTATTTAAAAGGGAACAATCACACCATACAGCAGTCAGGTACTTGTGTGAAACAAGAAGTGGAGACTGAGTGAGCGAGGGGCCCAGAGTAGAGTGCTGCTCCTCAAGGCCTGGTGTTCAGTCTTACAGTGTCTTATGAAGACATTGCCTTTTCAGATCAGCCATCCACTCATTCAGCAAGTGTTTACTGAGCAGCTGTGATTGCCAGACTTCGTTTTAGGTGGGGACTTCAGCAAACCAAAAAACAGTGTGTGCCCTCATAAGAGTTTATGCTATAGTAGAGAAGACAGACAGTGAACTAACAAATATGTATTATAAGTTCAGATAATAATACATACTTAGAGGAATACTAGACTGAGATCGGGAAGAGAAGGAGATTGGTCAAACTGCTCCTCAGGCTGGCTTGTCTGAAGCTTTCCCTTCATGTATTCATTCTGCCTTACATCTGCTCACCTATTAGTTCTCAGTCGTGTGTTCTCAGTCGCTCAGTCATGTCCAACTCTTGGTGGCCCACGGGCTGTAACCTGCCAGAGGCCTCTGTCCATGGACTTTTCCAGGCAAGAATACTGAAGTGGGTTGCCATTTCCTTCTCCTGGGGATCTTCCCAATCCAGAGATTGAAGCGTGTCTCTTCCATCTCCTGTGTTGACAAGTGGATTCTTTATCACTAAGGCCACATGGGAAGCCCAGCTTAATGAAATTAGTGAAATAAATTAAGACAGACGGTGGGTTCTATTGTCAGGGAGTCATGTGAGTGAGTTCTGTGGAACTTAGAACTCAATTTACTTACATGAAAAAAAGTTAAACGAAGATTCTTAGCCGTCTCACAGAAACCCCTTGTCACCTATTACTAAAGCTTCACTGTGGTACTGATAGAAGAATGCCTTCTAATTCTTGAGAGAAGGAAGAAACCAAGTCATAGGAGGGAAAAGAAGAGGCCCTCCTGTGGGCGCATTTTTAAACTGGCTAGTTGTGGTTTTCCGTGCTTCTACCAGACTTCAGCAGCCTAGGTCACCTTCACTTCCCACACTGCCCTTTTCCGCGGCTCAGCCTGCTCTGCATTCCAGCATTTTGGCCTTGGTTCTCCCTCAGGTACCCTGTGAGGAGAGCGGTTTAACTGAACGACTTCTCATAAGTGTGTAGATGAGGCATAATAATAGCTGTAAACTGAATCCAGGAATTTGTGTTTTTCTGAGGCTACTTGAATCACTAATTGCTGGGCCTTTATGGTTTCAAACCTAAATGAAAACACTCAGGGAGCATTAGAGGAGCTACTGTGGGCCAGGGGCCACTGGGTTTCAGAGGCTAACACTTCCTTCCACCACCGGGTAAGGTATGGATGGAGCCTTACTTTTCACCTTTTTCTCTTCCTTCTATGAAAAGACTGGAGTTTGCTTCTCTGATGACAACAGAGAGACAGAGGAGGGACAGAAGGTTATTTTTTAGTAAGCTATTTTTAAAGTATATTTATTTATTTGCTGTGCAGAGTCTCAGTTGTCACATGCAAGCTCTTATTTGTAGCATATGGAGTCTAGTTCTCTGACTAGGGATTGAACCTGGGCCCTTTGCATTGGGGAGTGTGGAGTCTTAGCCACTGGACCACCAGGAAAGTCCCTGCCTTTCATCTCCTGCCTTTTGTAAGTGGGACATTTGTAAATCAAGGGTCAGGGGATGTGGGGAGAGTTGGTTCTGTCAAGGTAGGTTGTCTAGCCTGCCACCACCACATGTGGGTAGGGAGCTGGTGACAGCGACGGCAGTGTTTATTTCAGAGACTGTGTTTTCTGACTGTCTTATATACTGGCTATTTCACATGCATTCATGACTTCATTCAGTCTTTACCACAGTCCTGAAGAGTGTATAATAAAACAGTTTACACATAAAGATGACTAAGAGGTGGAGTAACCTGCCCAGGGTCACACATTTAGGAGTAGAGTTGATCTTCAAGCCTCTTTTCTCCTCATCCCTGTTATCCCAGAAATAAGCAAGTGATGATTCCAGGGAAACTAGTCCCTGCCAGCTAGACACAGGCTCTGTTAACTGAGGATTAATAAGGGTCTTCTTGTGCCCTGCCTGTGAAGGCAGATGGGCTAGGATGGGGAAAGGAAAGCCTGGCAGCTTGAGTTGTGTTTGACTGCTTTGTCTCCTGGCAGCTGACCGGAGGCTCGGGGCTGTGTGCAGAGGGGTCATTCCAACCTTGGCCAGACTCCCATCGGCTCTGGGCGCCCGTGGTTGCACTCTGACCTGAGCTTGCATCTTCCCTCTTTTAAGTATTAAAATAGAAACAGCACTAAAAGGGAACAGTGATGAGAGTATGGGGCTGACAACCGTGTTGTCCCATCTCATGCTCACTATTGATAGGACTTCCTGCTGCAGATTTTAGATACAGTTCTATCTATTATTCACGCCCTCTAGCTGCTTGTATTCCTTATTCCTCGGGGACACTTTTGCTGATTGTTCATTTTATTCCCCCTAACACCTAATGAGAACTCTGCTTTTAGTGTCTTTGTTGTTGTGCTTAGGGCACCTGATAGATCCTTGGTTATGGTTGTACTACCAGTTATTCAAGTATTTCAGCAGTTGGCTGGATTAATTTTTTTGTTTTGTTTTTGAAGGGGTTTGGGGTGGGGAGTGATGCTTAAGTTTCTATATTTGGGATGTAAAGTTACCTGCTTGGATCAGATGAAAAGGTGTCTTCTTGTAGACTTGGCAGAAGGATTTTTTCTTTTACTGTATAGGCCGGCAGCTGCTTTTTGGTTTTCTGTTTTTTTCCCAGTTGGCCAATTTCAACTTCCTTTTATTCCTTCTATGATGTGAGGTTTAGGATGCAGCATTCTTTACAGTGTATGACTCTTCATCCAGATACACGTTTTAGTGAAACCCACAGCTGAAGGAATAGAACAATTCCATTATGATGGGTCGGCATACAGTTTATGATGTATTCTCTGATATCAAAGATAATTCTTCCACAGGTGTAGTTTTGCATCAGACACTTCATCACCAATGAGGGCAGTGGAACATAGTGGAAAGAACAAAAATCCAGGTGACCTGAATATGATCCCATTTGCACCACTAACTAGAAATGTAACTGTTGATAAATTCCTTTACTTTCTGGGTCTTAGTTTCCTCACTATAAAGTAAAGAGGTTATTAAGATGGCCATTGGGTCTCATATTCTGTAATCCAAGGCAGAAGTAAAATAGGATATATTCTAGGAATGAAGAAAATAAGACTGAATAGTTTAAAATGAATCAAGAAAACAAGAGACAAAAAAATCACACCTGTAGAATGCAGATTATGTTGAGATATGGTAGAAAGATCTGGATTTAAAATACTTCATTACAACAGTATTATATTTGTTTTACTTTAAGCTGTATCCTAGGGTGGTCTATGCCCTAATTAGGAATACACATCACCAATATCTAAGGATTTAATTAAAAGACTGAACTGAGGAGATACATATTATCCCATGTCTTAATCTCTATCAACAGGAGAAGTTTTACTGATGTTAAAAAATGAAATTCAGTTGAGTACATTTGAAGACCTTATTGGCTTAATTATTAAGTGATTCATGAATTTGGGGCATCTCATCTGGCAAACAGATACTCTGCAGATCTTTGCAACATGGAAGGCCTTTATAGTGAGGACGGCAGGACAAGGGGAAAACATTACCAATAAGGAAAAGTTGAAAATTCATTGGAGGAAAATAAAAGTCCAGATGCAGACGATTTCTTGTTGGCTGAACTGTGGCATTACTCCATTGGCTGGGCTTGTTACTGGGCAAAAAGGACATCTTCCTCTTGCTGAGGTAGTGAAGTACTTTCACTTCGTGTTTGGGAATGCAGGGTGCATCTCTTTCTGTTGGGGATCCGTAAAGTAACTTCTTTTTGGGGTAATTTGTGTCCTTCTTTTTGGGCTAATTGATGAAGAATGGAAGGGCATGAGAGCTTCCTCTACAGGCCACCCCAACTCCAATTTTAGTTCAAGTTTCCTTTTACTAATTTTCACACTAGTAAACCAGTGAGTGTGTAACAGAGCATGGCAGTACACAGCCCTTAGCGTGCAGCTGTTGCTGTGTGCCAGTATCCTTCACCTCACTCTGTTACCAGGCAGTGGTAACTAGGGGACCCGTAGTGTTCCTGCTCAGCCATTGGCTGGCACCAGGCCCCTCCCACAAGAAACCAGCTGACAATGAGCCACCGTTAGTCATTAGTCCCTCATTCTGCAAAAGGTCTGTGAAGTTGTGGTCACCAGGCAGAGAGTGAGGTAAGAAGCGGATCCCAGCCTTCTTCCTGGGACCCTCCAGCTCACGGGGCCTCAGGCCAGCAGGTGCACTGAGGGGCTCAGGGAGCAGGCTGGGGGCTGTGTCCTACAGGGCTCCAGAGCTGTCACCAAAGCTGCCCACTGGCCTTGGCCCAGGCCTTGAGGCAGCAGTGAGCCTCTCCTCCATGCCCGCCTCAGTGAACTAGTAGGAGCGGCAGTCCGCGTAGACTGCAGTCTGTGAGACTGGCCCACCATTTGGGCAGCTTGAGGAGCCTGCGGGTCTGTTGGGTCTTGGGCGCCTGGTTATCTCAGTGATGACAGTGGCGTAGGGTCTGGGAACTTCTCTCTAAGGGGGTTGCCAACTGAGATCTGCCTCCTTTTAGCCAGAAATGGGCCCCTGAAGGGGGAAGGTTGTGATTTGACCTTATCCTTTCTGTCAGACCAGGGAATAATGTTGGTTTGGTAGAGATTGTGCTTGTAAGACTTAGAGTACCGTAGGAGCTGTGTTGAAACCAATAAAGCAGATCCAGTAAAATCTTCACCCATTTTAATACCCACCAGTTCCTCTGCTTAGGTATGGAGGTTTAAAGAACATCACAACATCATAGACATGCCACCCTTAAGTTGATTGAAGGGTGTATATACAAATGCGTGATTGGAGCCAAAGACATTGATTCTGTAGAACAATTTCTTATGGATTTAACATAAACAGTTAAAGTTCTCAGATATTTTCAAAATAAGCAGTATTTACCATCTCTGCTTTAGATGAAGATGCTGACAAAACAACAAATCAGCCACTGCAATGATATCCTTGCAGTCCCATCATTAAAATAGCTCTTCTGTTTACACCACAAATTAAAGAAGAGATAAGTGAGAGTTATACTATTTAGGTATGGAGGCTTAAAGAACTTCCATGAACAGAATGAAAAGGCAAAAACATAGGACACTGAAAGAATCTCTCCCCAGGCCGGTAGCTGCCCAGTGTGCTACTGGAGGAATAACTCCAGAAAGAATGAAGAGACGAAACCAAAGCAAAAACAACACCCAATTGTGAATGTAACTGGTGATGAAAGTAAAATCTTATGCTGTAAAGAAAATATTGCATAGGAACCTGGAATGTTAGGTCCATGAATCAAGGTAAATTTAAAGTGGTCAAACAGGAGATGGCAAGAGTGAACATCAAAATTTTAGGAACTAAATGGACTGTTAACTCAGATGACCATTATATCTACTACTGTGGGCAAGAATCCCTCAAAAGAAATGGAGTAGCTCTCATAGTCAACAGAAGGGTCTGAAATGCAGTACTTGGATGCAGTCTCAAAAACAACAGAATGATTGCTGTTTGTTTCCAAGGCAAACTATAAACCAATAAAGCAGATCCAGTAAAATCTTCACCCATTTTAATACCCACCAGTTCCTCTGCTTAGGTATGGAGGTTTAAAGAACATCACAACATCATAGACATGCCACCCTTAAGTTGATTGAAGGGTGTATATACAAATGCGTGATTGGAGCCAAAGACATTGATTCTGTAGAACAATTTCTTATGGATTTAACATAAACAGTTAAAGTTCTCAGATATTTTCAAAATAAGCAGTATTTACCATCTCTGCTTTAGATGAAGATGCTGACAAAACAACAAATCAGCCACTGCAATGATATCCTTGCAGTCCCATCATTAAAATAGCTCTTCTGTTTACACCACAAATTAAAGAAGAGATAAGTGAGAGTTATACTATTTAGGTATGGAGGCTTAAAGAACTTCCATGAACAGAATGAAAAGGCAAAAACATAGGACACTGAAAGAATCTCTCCCCAGGCCGGTAGCTGCCCAGTGTGCTACTGGAGGAATAACTCCAGAAAGAATGAAGAGACGAAACCAAAGCAAAAACAACACCCAATTGTGAATGTAACTGGTGATGAAAGTAAAATCTTATGCTGTAAAGAAAATATTGCATAGGAACCTGGAATGTTAGGTCCATGAATCAAGGTAAATTTAAAGTGGTCAAACAGGAGATGGCAAGAGTGAACATCAAAATTTTAGGAACTAAATGGACTGTTAACTCAGATGACCATTATATCTACTACTGTGGGCAAGAATCCCTCAAAAGAAATGGAGTAGCTCTCATAGTCAACAGAAGGGTCTGAAATGCAGTACTTGGATGCAGTCTCAAAAACAACAGAATGATTGCTGTTTGTTTCCAAGGCAAACTATTCAGTATCACAGTAATCCACGTCCATGATGGCACCCCACTCCAGTACTCTCGCCTGGAAAATCCCATGGATGGAGGAGCCTGGTAGGCTGTAGCCCATGAGGTCGTGAAGAGTTGGACACGACTGAGCGACTTCCCTTTCACTTTTCACTTTCATGCATTGGAGAAGGAAATGGCAACCCACTCCAGTGTTCTTCCCTGGAGAATCGCAGGGACGGGGAGCCTGGTGGGCTGCCGTCTATGGGATCACATAGAGTCGGACACGACTGAAGCGACTTAGCAGCAGCATGCCCCAGCCAGTAATGCTGAAGAAGCTGAAGTTGAATGGTTCTATGAAGACCTACAAGACCTTCTAGAACTAACACCCCCAAAAAGATCTCCTTTTCATCACAGGGGATGGAATGCAAAAGTAGGAAAGAAAAGAGATGCCTGGAGTAACAGGCAAATTTGGCCTTGGAGTACAGAATGAAGCAGGGCAAAGGCTAACAGTTTTGCTAAGAGAACACACTGGTCATAACAACACCCTCTTCCACAACATAAGAGAAGACTGTATACATGGATATTACCAGATGGTCAATACCAAAATCAGATTTATTATATTCTTTGCAGCCAGAGATGGAGAATCTCTATACAGTTAGCAAAATCAAGCCCGAGAGCTGACTGTGGCTCAGTTCATGAACTCCTTATTGCAAAATTCAGGCTTAAATTGAAGAAAGTAGGGACAACCACTAGACCATTCAGGTTTGACCTAAATCGGATCCCTTTTGATTATACAGTGGAAGTGACAAATATATTCAAGGGACTAGATCTGATAAGAGTGCCCGAAGAACTGTGGATGGAGGTCCGTGACATTGTACAGGAGACAGGGATCAAGACCATCCCTAAGAAAAAGAAATACAAAAAGGCAAAATGGTTGTCTGAGGAGGCCTTACAAATAGAGGCTTCCTATAGAGAAAAGAAGAGAAGCTAAAGGCAAAGGAGAAAAGGAAAGATACACCCATTTGAATGCAGAGTTCCAGAGAATAGCAAGGAGAGATAAGAAACCCTTCCTCAGTAATCAGTGCAGAGAAAGAGGAAAACAATAGAATGTGAAGGACAAGATCTCTTCAGGAAAACTGGTGATGGCAAGGGAACTTGCCTTGGAAAGATGGGCACAGTAAAGGACAGAAATGGTCTGGACCTAGTAGAAGCAGAAGATATTAAGAAGAGGTGACAACAATACACAGAAGAGCTGTACAAAAAAGAGCCTCATGACCCAGATAGCCATGATGGTGTGATCACTCACCTAGAGCGAGGCATCCTAGAATGCAAAGTCAAGTGGGCCTTAGAAAGCATCACTACGAACAAAGCAAGTGGAGGTGATGGAATTCCAGTGAGCTGTTTCAAATCCTAAAAGGTGATGCTGTGAAAGAGCTGCATTCAATATGCCAACAAATTTGGAAAACTCAGCAGTGGCCACAGGACTGGAAAAGGTCAGTTTTCATGCCAATCCCAAAGAAAGACAATGCCAAAGAATGTTCAAAATACCAGACAGTTGCACTCATCTCACATGCTAGCAAAGTAATGCTCAAAATTCTCCAAGCCAGGCTTCAACAGTATGTGAACTGAGAACTTCTAGATGTTCAAGCTGGATTTAGAAAAGGCAGAGGAACCAGAGATCAAACTGCCAACATGCGTTGGATCATAGAAAATGCAAGAGAGTTCCAGGAAAACATCTACTTTTGCTTTATTGATTATGCCAAAGCCTTTGACTGTGTGCGTCACAAGAAACTATGGAAAATTCTTCAAGAGGTGAGAAAACCAGACCACATACCTGCCTCCTGAGAAGTCTGTATACAAGTCAAGAAGCAACAATTAGAACTTGACATGGAGTACACCAAGGCTGTATATTGTCACCCTGCTTATTTAACTTACAGAGTACATCATGCAAAATGCTGGGCTGGATGGAGCACAAGCTGGAATCAAGATTGCTGGGAGAAATATCAATAACCTCAGATATGCAGATGACATCACTCTTATGGCAGAAATTGAAGAGCTGAAGCCCTCTTGATGAAAGAGAAAGAGGAGAGTGAAAAAGGTTGGGTTAAAACTCAACATTCAGAAAGCTAAGATCATGGCATCTGATCTCATCACTTCATGGCAAATAGATGGGCAAACAGTTGAAACAGTGAGAAACTTCATTTTTGGGTGCTCTAAAATCACTGCAGATGGTGACTGTAGCAATGAAATTAGAAGATGCTTGCTCCTTGGAAGAGAAGCTATGACCAACCTAGACAGTGTATTAAAAAGCAGACACGTTACTTGGCCAACAAAGGTCCATCTAGTCAAAGCTATGGTTTTTCCAGAAGTCATGTATGGATGTGAGAGTTGGATTATAAAGAAAGCTGAGTGCTGAAGAATTGATGCTTTTGAACTGTGGTGTTGGAGAAGACTCTTGGGAGTCCCTTGGACTGCGAGGAGATTAAACCTGTCTGTCCTGAAGGAAATCAGTCCTGAATACTCATTGGAAGAACTGATGTTGAAACTGAAACTCCAGTACTTTGGCCACATGATGAGAACTGACTCACTGGAAACGACTGTGATGCTGGGAAGGATTAAAGGCAGGAGGAGAAGGGGACAACAGTGAATTAGTTGGTTGGATGGCATCACCGACTCAATGGACATGAGTTTGAGCAAGCTCCAGTAGTTGGTGAAGGACAGGGAAGCCTGACGTGCAGCAGTCCATGGCGTTGCAAAGAGTAGACATGACTTAGTGACCCAGTTGGACTGAACTGGTAGAGATTTACAGGAACATCCTTTCCTGACCATGACCTGACCTCAAGAACTGAGCATTTTGCAACAACTGACCATGCTTCTGCCTCCGTTTTTTTTTTGTAGAAAAAGGATTTGCTGAAAGCTTTTGGAGAGTTTGGAGCTTTTCATGCATGAGCCACTGTCTCCTTGCAGGGCTCTCAATAAAGGTCTCTGTTCCAAACTCTTGATATTTTGGTATTGTTTACCCTCTTTGTGCGTGGCCACACGAACTTGCATTTCAGTAAGGAGTGCCTGAATTGGATTTTTATTGGTGAAATTCTTAGCTTGTTAGTAAGCATAATAGATTTTAGAATTAGTTTATTTCCTACATAATTAGTGGTATTCAAGATTCCTGGATTGGCTGCAGTATTCTTAGACACATATCCTGCCCATGCCATATCATGGCATAGGAATCAGAGTAGCTTTCAGGAGGGATGGAAGCATGAATCCCAAACTTGGACCGCAGATTATCAGATATAGGTAGTTGCTTACTGCTTGTGTAAGAATAACAAAATCCTCTGTCTAGATTGCTGCATGGGATGTATGAACTATAATCCTAAAAAGTTAGAAACCTGGGACCTCATTGAACTCATAAACAGGCTTAAAGAACTTACTTTGTTTGCTTGCTTTTATATCTCTTAGCTACTTAATGTTCTAAGTGGGTCACAGTTTATTCTAAGGCTTGCTTTCATACCTGCTTGTGATGTCCAGAGACAAAAATCCAAACCTTTCAGTTACTTCTAACTATTGGTAGTAACAGTCAAAAAGAGCTTCATATTGTACATGGCCAAATTGGCTTGGGTAAGTTTTCATACAAGATTCTGAAAATCTCAGCTTTGCCACTTAATCAGCTGTGAAATGAGTTATTTAGCACTTATGAGACTCATCTGTATATTACCTTAACTGGTGGTTGTGATTACTGGGATAATATATGCACTGTCCTTAGAACAGCTCTCGGAACAATAGTCAGAATGCCAGCAGGCATTTGTTACCATTAGGATTTGTCCAACATGTTCTTGCTTGATCAGGTCCTGGACGAAGCCAGTGATGTTAGACATGCCCCGGCTGTAGGAGTCACAGAAACTGCAGTTGGTCTTTATGTGCAGCTGGCAGTGTGGAGCATGTTGAAATTTGGAAGCCATGGGATGGCTTTCTTTCTCCATTTCTGCCTCAGCTGCAGAAGAGACTTTTGTGTCTGCCTGATGAACACCATAAAATATAAAATATTTTGTTTAAATTTCTCAGATTAGTTTCTGTTGTGGTGGTGGTGGTGGTGTTCAGTCACCAAGTCGTGTCAGATTCTTTGCAACCCCATGAACTGCAGCACATCAGGCTTTCATAATCCAAAGGAAAAAAAAGCTATTTTCAAGGTCACCACTTGAGCTAGTCGCATCTTTTTCAATGCTGTCCGTGGCATTTGATGTGATTTTAATTGTCCTTGTCTTTCTTAAGATAAATTCTCACTGGGTGTCCTTTATATTGTACTCTCTGATTTTCTTCCTACAACAATGCTGATTCTTTTTCAGTCTCTTACTGGATTCACTTTTTCTCTTACTAAACTAAATGTTGAGCTCCTACAGGACTCAGTTGGCCTTCTCTTTATCCACACTTATTCCTAGTTATTTCATCTAGTTTGATGGTATCAAGTGCTGTCTAATTAATTATTATCTATATAGTGATGATACCTAATTTTAATTTTTGGCTCAGCCTCCTCCCTGAGCTCCAGACCTGTATATCCAAGTGTATAATCAGTATGTCCTCTTGAATACCTGTTAGGCATCTCAACTTCATGTGTCCAAAACGGAACTCGTGATTTCTTCCAGGGTCCTCCTGATCATCATAAATGGCATCGGTGTTTACCCGGTTGCTTGGGTTGGCACATTGGCGTCATGCTCGACTCTCCGCTGTCACTGTCGTCCCGTATCCCGTCCAGTGAGCGCTGTCAGTTCAGTCCTGTATTCCAGCTCTGACTGCTCTTCTCTGCTGCCTCCTGTCTTTGCCACTGCCGCTCTCAGTTGCCTGTCTGTGTCACTTGTTGGTTTCTCTGCTTGTGCCCTTGTCTGTCTGTGGTCCCTTTTCTCTGTAGTGACCAGAAGGATGCTTCTAGTGTGTCACTGCTCTACTGTAAATGCCTTCTGCCTTCACACTCAGTAACTACTACCTGAACGCCCTTAGCGTGGCTCACGGGGCCTTGCTTGATCTGGCCACTGGCCGCCCTTCTGACTCACCGCCTCTTCCCTCCCCGCTCCCCCCAGTCCCTCTCTTACTGTTTAAGCATGTATGCCTCAGGGCATTTGTACTTGTGGACTCCTCTGTCTGGACTGTCCTTCCCTTGGGTATTAATGTAGCACCCAAGCTCCTTTCAGCTGAAACTTTACCCAAGTGTTCTTTCCCTGGAGAGACTTGCCTTGCCCAAATTCAGAATACCCCTACCTTCTCCACATGCTTGATAATGTTCTTCTTCAGTTTTATTTTTCCTTGTAGCACTCATTGCTGCCTGCAGTTGTGCTTTATTTGTTAATTGTCTCCACAGTAAAATGTAAGCTCCACAAGCCAGGGATTTGTCTTGTTTATACCTGTATCCCCAGGGCTTGGGAGAATGCCTGACACTGATAAATTTTTATTTTAGTTTGACAGTGAATGAATAAATAATAGCAGCAACTATCGCCTGTTAGATGTTGAAAGAAATACAACTTACTTGGTTAGATGTAAAATACTGATAGTATATTTCCTTAAATTTAAGAGTTTTATTTCATATTTTATTATTTGAAATCAAGTTGCATTTTATAATTGATATGTATATTTAATATAGTAGTTGTAACATCCTGAGCTGATATTAAATTAATTCATCAACTTCTCACCCTAGATTCTAAATTTTAAGCACTATATTGGGTCTGTGGTTGGTGAGGGTAAACAGTATACTTCTGGTCTTCTTCAAATATTTAATAACAGCAAATTCATAATTTGTTGTTGGGAAATATTTTTTTCTCAACTGGATAGAGGTTTTTCTTGCTAATTATTCTTTGTTTTTCTGTACACATTACTAAATGTCTCTTACACATTATTTCCTTTATAGTGTATACTGTAGATCATACTACAAATACCATGTAGACAGTGATTTTGATTCTTTTTGTTGTTAATCTTTTTTTTAACCATTGTACTACCTTTATCAATGTAGCAAAATATGCTGCTATGCAAAGTGTGACTTATTTTCTAAGTCATGTACTGTTAAAATCTCATGCTGTCTTAAATTTGCTCTTATTTGGGGAATTCTATTAATACATTAATCTTGATCCCATTGTCTTGTGTTCAGATTTTATCTCAATGTTTCCTGGAATACTGGAGTGGGTAGCCATTTCCTTCGTCAGGGGATCTTCCCAACCCAGGGATCGAACCTGAGTCTCCTGCACTGAGGGCAGATTCTTTACTGACTGAGCTTTCCAGGCAAGAATACTGGTATTCTTGCCAGTATTCTTGCCTGGAAAATCCTATGGAGGAACCTGGTGGGCTACAGTCCATGGGGTTGCAAGAGCTGGACACAACTTAGTGACTAAACCACCACCAACTGTTTCCAGATGTTCAAAAAGTGCTAATGAACTTCATCCTAAAGTATGTAATTTTGCAACCCTTTTAAAAGTATATTTTATAACCTAATAGGCCTTTCTTGAAATAATTATTTTTGTAGTATGCTTATAGACAGAAAACACATTAAACATGGCTGGATTTTGTTATCTGAGGTAGTATATAGTTCCTTAACATTATGATGAGTAGACATTAGCCTGTCAATAATTTAGTTACTTTAAGCCCTTTCTTTACAGATCGCTTATGTTTTGGTATCACTTAACAACTTGAATATCCAAGTTAGTTCAAAAACCTTGGAAAACTTTCAAAATTATAAATATTACCCATGGTTTCTCTGAACTTTAGAGAATATAGAAAAGTCTATGGCAGGAACTGCTAGGTGCTTTCTCGCCCCTGTTTTTCTTAGGAAAAAGGGCAACAACAACAGTTAGATTGGAATCCTGCCACCCAAGTAAAGCTGATGTATCCTGCCGTGCTGTAGATGGCTGTCTGTTCTGGGTACAAGTGTTGTGTGGTCTTGATGAGAAATCATCTTAGAGCAGGAGAGTACTCTTCCTCTTCACCCTTTTCCTCCCTGTTGCTGACTAGAATAGATATCTGTGGGATAGTGCCTCTCAGTCTCACTGGACTTGAGGATGAGGGTCATACTGTAAGGATGGCAGAGTGATAAACTAGAAGGAGTCTGGGTCGTTGATAGCTTCATGAAATCTTTGTACCAACTCTGGGCGCCATCTTATGTTTTGGTATCACTTAACAACTTGAATATCCAAGTTAGTTCAAAAACCTTGGAAAACTTTCAAAATTATAAATATTACCCATGGTTTCTCTGAACTTTAGAGAATATAGAAAAGTCTATGGCAGGAACTGCTAGGTGCTTTCTCGCCCCTGTTTTTCTTAGGAAAAAGGGCAACAACAACAGTTAGATTGGAATCCTGCCACCCAAGTAAAGCTGATGTATCCTGCCGTGCTGTAGATGGCTGTGTGTTCTGGGTACAAGTGTTGTGTGGTCTTGATGAGAAATCATCTTAGAGCAGGAGAGTACTCTTCCTCTTCACCCTTTTCCTCCCTGTTGCTGACTAGAATAGATATCTGTGGGATAGTGCCTCTCAGTCTCACTGGACTTGAGGATGAGGGTCATACTGTAAGGATGGCAGAGTGATAAACTAGAAGGAGTCTGGGTCGTTGATAGCTTCATGAAATCTTCGTACCAACTCTGGGCCCCAGCCTCTAGACGTCTTTTAAGTGTGTAAGAAGAAAAAGAAAACTTTTGTTTAAACCATTGTTCTTTGTAGATGATCATCTGTTATCCTGCTATACTGATATAAAAACTGCTTCCCTTCTTCTAGTCTTTCCCTGTGTCTGTTTATTTGATACATACCCATGCATATACCACATGTACAAACTTATACAGAGCTAAAAAAAAAAACTGTTTATAATGTATTTATATGTTTTCATCTCAATAGAAATAGCATATCCTCATTTTCTCATATCAAAATTATTTTTAGACATTTTAATACCTACTTAATATGACTATATACTATAGTTTGTTTAATTGGCCCATTATTTTTGACAATTATTTTCTTTAACTGTTTAGCAGTCTCTTGATCTATCTTAGGAGTATTTTGATCTGCATTTTAACTTGCTGAGTATATGTTGTGTTAAAAACACTATTTAAACACAGCACATGAAATTCACTTTCACTTCTCTAAGGGTTCTTCCCTTTGAAAAAGATGCCCTAGCTTTGCTACACCTTCCTTCTCCTGTAATCTCTTACACTTCTCTCTCATTTTGCACTTGGCATTCCTACCGTATTTACTTATTTTCTTCCATGCTTCCCTCATTTGCCCTTGAGGAGGATCTGGAGCTGGGTTTGGTTATTCACTAAATATTTGGTTTATTCAGTTATCCTGGTCACTGCAGGCAATAACTCCATATTTTCCTAAGCTTGAGTTTCTTTATCTATAAATTAGGTATAGTATATTTTTCCACTCTAAGTATCTTAAGGATAAATAGATATTCCCTGTATATGGCTTAATACCAGACCCAAGGTCAATACTGCCTTTAAGTCTCTGCTCAGATTTCTTCTCTTCAATAAAGCCTATCCTGGAACTATATTTAAATTGTAAACATCCCTTAATCCCCCTTACTGTGTTTGCTTTATAGCATTTATCATTTCCAATACACTATATGATCATTCATTTATTTAATAGCCAGGTGTTGTTGACTATTGTTACTTCCCACCAGAGTGGATATTTCAGAGAAGGCTGGAATGCTAACCTTTTTGTTTACTGCAGTATCCCAAGACCAGCAGTGCCTGGTACACAGTACATGCTCAATAAATATTTATTGAAAAGCAGTGATATTAGTATTCTTGCCTGGAGAATACCAGGGACAGAGGAGCCAGATGGGCTTCCATATACAGGGTCGCACAGAGTCAGACATGACTGATGCGACTTAGCAGCAGCAGCAGCAGTGATATTAGTACATTTAAGATGTTTTGAATGAACATGTTTGAGGTACATTTTGTGATGATCTGTTTACTTGTGCTTTCAGAGACTCTGTAAAAAGCATTTATAACTTTTCCAGGCTCCAGAGGCTATTTTTCAGGGTCAATATCCTGTCCTTGGTCATTATCTGCTATTGTTTTGGTATGGAGTCTTTGTTTCCCATCCTGCGCTTATCTCCTTTATTAGTTTTCTAAGGATGCCATTACAAAGTACCATAGACTTGACAGGTTGAACAACAGAAGTCTATTTTATGAGGATTCTGAAGGCTAGAAATCCAAGATCAAGATGTCATCAGGGTTGATAATCTTCTGAGGGCTTCTCCTTGGTCTGTAGATAGCCATCTTCCCTGTGTGTCTTCATGTCCTCCATCCTAACCTCCTCTTCCGATAAGGACACCAGTAATAATTGAATTAGGGATCACCCACATGACCTCTTTTTTTCTTTAGTTGCTTCTTTAAAGCCCTTCTGGACATCACCAGATGGTCAACACCAAAATCAGACTGATTATATTCTTTGCAGGCAAAGATGGAGAAGCTCTATACAGTCAACAAAAACAAGACCAGGAGCTGACTGTGGCTCAGATCATGAACTCCTTATTACCAAATTCAGACTCAAGTTGAAGAAAGCAGGGAAAACAGCTAGACCATTCAGGTATGACCTAAATCAAATCTCTAATGATTATACAGTGGAAGTGAGAAACAGATTTAAGGGACTAGATCTGGTAGAGAGAGTGCCTGATGAACTATGGAATGAGGTTTGTGACATTGTACAGGAGACAGGGATCAAGACCATCGTCATGGAAAAGAAATGCAAAAAAGCAAAATGGCTGTCTGGGGAAGCCTTACAAATAGCTGTGAAAAGAAGAGAGGAGAAAAGCAAAGATACAAGCATCTGAATGCAGAGTTCCAGAGAACAGCAAGAAGAGATAAGAAAGCCTTCTTCAGCGATCAGTGCAAAGAAATAGAGGAAAAGAACAGAATGGGAAAGACTAGAGATCTCTTCAAGAAAATTA
>SJYC01081793.1:0-29242 GCA_006408675.1 Madoqua kirkii | reverse complement strand
TGCTGGGAAAGATTGAGGGCAAGAGAAGAAGGGGATGACAGAGGATGAGATGGTTGGATAAGTGACTTAGTGGACATGAATCTGAGCAAATACTAGGAGACAGTGGAGGACAGAGGAGCCTGGAGTGCCTGGGGTTGCAAAGAGTTGGACATAACTTAGTGACTGAACAACAGCAACAAAAAGTTGTATTTATTATACCTTTTTATTTCTAGAGTGTTTTATTGGGTTTTGTGATGGCACAGAATATGAAAAGATGTCTTGGACCTCAGGAAGAATATATTATTGGTTATGCCTGAATTTTAAAATACTCTCTCCGAAAGGCAAGCCCAGAGGTGACAAACTTTGGGAGTTTGGTCAGTTAGCACAGATTGAGGAAAGGAGTCTTTGAACAAGAAACAACAGATTTTTAATTAAAGTTGGTCTAAAATAACAATCAGTTGCTTTAAATCTGTGCTGTTATGCCTGTTGAGGTAAACTGTGCTATGTGTTTATAAGATTTTTTACCCAATAAAAAGGCAAAAGCCAAACCTGTCATCCAGTAAAGGCAAGAAATAAAATGTGAGCTGGAAAATGTTATTAGTGTTCCATCAGCACAAGCTGCTAAGTAAAAGCAATTAAGAGTTTTGATCTTTTCATTTTTTAACTGCTCCAGTAGTTACTACAAAATAAATTTATTTTTTCTTGCATTCGAACAGCATTCACAGCATGAGTACATTTTTAATTAAGTGTACTTGTTCATATTCATTTGTTTGTATTTTTGTGTGTTAATCAAATTGTAAAGTCACCAGTGGAAAAGGATAAATTCAAGAAAAAAAGTAGGTCTCTGTATTGCATTATGGACTAGCAGGTAGTAATTCATAGCATTTAAAAGCACTGACTCTGAAACCCACTTCCTGGCTGTGACTCTTAGCTTACCATCTTCAGCTGTATGACCTTTGGCTAATTAGCAGATATGAGTCAGTTTCCTTCTTCCTACAATGGGGATAATATTTACTTCTTAGGATGTAGCAGGATTGATGAAATAATCCTTTGTAAAATGTTTAGTGAATTGCTAGGTAGGACACATAATTATTGACATGTAATGTTAATAATTTATTGTTACTGCTTTTTATGTTTTTTTTAAAGTTTATTTTTATTTATTTATTTTCGGCTTTGCTGGGTTTTCATTGCTGCTGGGCTTGTCTGTAGTTCCTGGGAGCAGGGGCTACTCTAGTCACTGCGCATGAGTTTCTCATTGTGGTGGCTTCTCTTGTGAGTTGCGGTTCTTGGGCTCTGGAGCATAGCCTCGATAGTTGCAATGCTTGGGCTTAGTTGCTGTAGAGCATGTGGGATCTTGGATCAGGGATCATACCCATGTCTCTTGTATTAGCAGACAGTCTTTATGACAGACACCAGGGAAACCCTGTTAATTGCTTTTTGAATAAATATTTTATACTATAGTGCCAGTGATATTTAGTTAAATAGAAAACAATAGTGTTGGGAGAAGAATCATTTATATGTAAGTTATCTGTAAACTAGAAGACCAAAGATTAAATTATTAAGAATGTGCTTTGGTTAAATTGCTTTGTCCTAAGACTTAGGACAAGCTAAACCTGGAAATTAGTTACATGTGAGGACTAATGAAGAAGATCTTATTGTTTGATGTTTGCTCTGGATGAAAAAGCTAGACAGAATTATCTCACAGTGAAAAAAAAATCAATGAAAAAAATCAAGCCTCTATTTCAAACAAAACAAGAAAAGTGAGACAATATATGTTACCACAAGCAAACTAAATAAATAGTACAGCTATATTTTGCCCAGATCACAACTTGGATTTATGAGTTTTCCCAGCCAAAACAATGAATGGCTGACACCTTCTGTCTCCATTAGAACCATTTTCATGAAACTTATTAATAATTTTTTTCCCTGAGAAAATCTGCTTTAAAAGATTTGAGTAGTTTAAACCAAATTAAAGGTTTAGGAATCCATATAATTTAGTATTAAAGCCCATATAATTACTTTTAAAAGGAAGAATAGGTCTATTGCAGTAGGAGATCTGTAGAGAGGATCTCCAGTGGGAAGATAGAGGACTTGCTTGTTCAAAAGAGAGCTGTCTTCCTTGCTCTGTATTTTATCTTGAGAGCTTTGAATAGCTACTCTCCTGAGAGTTTTTCATTTTCTTTTTCTTTCAAACTCACTACTATCTATTCAGTAATGGGTCTGATGGATAGAAAATGGAAGAGTAAAAGGCATAGATTTTTATATATGAAATTGAAATTGGTTGAATTCCACAAGTAGCAATTTCAATGTATAGGAAATAAATCAACTAAAGTTTTTTCAGAGATAATACAGAAAATGGATAAATAGGGTCACTTGTACAGAGTCCTGTGTTATACATATTCTTATACTGAAATGCTTCCTACTTTATGGGGAAGGAAAGACTCTTCAATTCCTTCTGTTCTGGAAGCAACAATAAATATCTGACATCATCAGAATCCATTTCTTCTGAGGCACTCTGCCTTTGGGTTGTGAGTAATGGTTTTTATTTCAGTAGATATATTGAAGAAAGGAAGTTGCCTATCCCATTCTGGGCAGCTGAATGTCAAAATGAAATTTTAGTTTCACTGCTGCTGTTGAAAACCTTTAGAATTTGTGTGTGTGTGTGTGTGTGTGTGTTGTGTTTGTGTATAGGTTAACAAACTTATAAAAGAATAGAATTTTGAAGATTATTTTGCCTAATATACTATTTTATTACACATAAATAGAAAATGAGGTTTAGTAACTTACTGTAGTTACATAGGTAATGGCAGGATGTTTGATGTGTAGAACTATATAAGGGACTATTAAGTCTTCCACATAATTGCCAAAAGAATAATACAGGCTAGAGAAAGACTCATTAGGTGCTACCTTTCAAAATTGGATTGTTTCCAACTTCTATATTTTTGAGATACATTATATTTAAAAAATATTTTACAGATCATGAATTATAGGGAAATATATTTTGTCCTTATATTTACTTATATAACATTTTTCAGTTGTACATGCTATTAGTATTTCCACCTTCTCTGAAAGCTTAAAAATGTAAGATACTTCAGTAATAAGAAAAACTGACTCCGAATAAAGAAGGAGGCATATATATGTGATATGTATATACCTAACTGTGATACCCAGGTACAAATAGGATAAAGTAAAATACTACAGATGGGTCAGTTGATAAAATATATAATCATATAAATTAAGGTGGTCCTAATGATGATGGATAATGTTACCTTAATAAAAGTGATAAATATTTTTACTTAAAATAGTACAAAATAAAGAAGTGCCACTGAAGATGAAGTGATGAATCCTAAATTTTATTGATAATAATCAAGGATGTAAATAGTTACTTTGAGGAGCACTTGGTTCAGTGCAAAGAAGGAATTAGTTCAGTTCTTATTTTTCTCTTAATTTTCTTTGAGATAGTTACAAATAAGGGGGCCCTTTCAAAAGATCTTGGGTGAAAAATAATCCATTATAAGAATTTGAATTTATTGTGCTAGTCAATAAGGAAAAAATAGATAAGCATTACTATCTTTAAATTAAAGTCCTTCTGTAATAAAGGATACTGTGAATAAAGCTAAAGCCAACTTTGTCTGAGAAAGAGCAACGTATATGACAGACAAATAGAAAAAGTTTTTTAGATCAGTAAGAATATAAACTAGCCAGTGGAGGAACTGGCGAATGATAAATGAATTAAGGAAGAAGAAAACTGAACAATTAAGAAACTAGTAACCAAGGAAATGCATAAAAAGAGAAAGAATACCACTTCATAGCCTTGAACAAGGTCTTCCCTAGTGGCTCAGGTGATAAAGAATCTGCCTGCTGTGCAACAGACCCAGGTCCGATCCCTGGGTCGGAAAGATCTCCTGGAGGAGAGAATGGCTACCGACTCTAGTATTCTTTGCTGGAGAAGTCCATGGACAGAGGAGCCTGGCAGGCTACTGTCATGGGGTTGCAAAGAGCTGGACATGACTGAGTGACTTTCACACAAACACAGCCTCGAACAAAATTTGAAGGTTTGGACAATATGCATTAGGGAAAATTTGATGAGGCATCTGGTAGGGATAACTGTGTAGTGGGTGAAAGTGTGAATTTGTATACAACCGCTTTGGAAAAGCATCTGGCCATATATATAGTGAGGTTGAAAAATACACATGTGCATTGAACCAGAAGCTTCTGTAAATAAGTCCAAAGAGACATGTCAGGTATGTTGATATAGCACTTTTTTTTTAATGATGAAAAAGAGAAACAAATAATACAGTATGTTTATAGGATCGATATAGCTAGAAATGAAAAGCAATGGCCCATATACATACATATATTACATGCACAAATCCCCTAAGCATAATTTTGAGTGGCACAGCAACATACTTACAGAGCATAACATGTATGTAAATAAAAGGTAATTCTATGAATGTCAATTGTAAACACCTATAGCAAGCGATGAATGAATAATCATTGGCTGATTAATACATTGGCTGGAAGAACACAGCATATTTAGGAAGAGATGGCTACAAATGAGAACAAATGGGACTTAAAAATTAAAGACCCCCTACACAGAATGTGAAATAAAAAGCATTTTATTGACCGTGATTGAGAAGAGCATGATTGGATCATGTTCTGCTACTAAATGTATTTGTGACCTTAAACTGTCTGGCCTCGCTTTCCTTGCCTACAAACCAAGACAATGATAAATACTTCTTATAAACTTGAAAATTTGCTTTGTAATTGTATGACTCTAGGTCTGTTTTGTAAACATTGTCTCAGTTTCCTCATCTGTAAAATGGAAACTGTTAGTAGTACCTACTTAACCGGATTGTTCTGAAGAGTATTTGAACTAGTCCATGTGGAGTACTTCTTGCTCTGCCTAGCATGTATGCTGAAATATATACATACTTGAGTAAGACTGAACTCTGTAATTGTTAGCTACTTCAGTCATAAATTTATGAACTAAACTGACTCTGGGATACTTCATCATAAATATTTTCCTCTTTGGAAACTACTTTTAGGTAACAAGTTTTTCTGGGATATTACAATAAACTTGATATATATGACCCCCAGGGACTTGCATCTTACATCATGTAAACTGATCATATTTTTGTCTAAATTTTGATTACATCATAGTTTTTTATTTAGAAAGGAATATATATTATATATCTGAAATAAGGAAAAATTTTGAACATTGAGTTACATGTGATTTTTTTTTCTTTGTGTTGATTAGAAGGTTGACTGTCTACTTGAACAATGTCCTTTATTAAAGTCTGCTGATTGTTATGGTTAAATATTCACAGGCTTGACTAATAATGGGAAAAAAATATCTATTGAGAAAAAATGTTGAGAGTTGGCCTTTAATCCTCTTAGCAGGAGAATGGAGACGCATGCAGTACCTCCAGGGCAGACCTGACTTAATTCTTAGATATGATTCAGTGAAATATAGATTTCTTAAATGAGAAGATTTGACAATGTGCATAATTTAATTGTACAAAGACAAACTCTTCTCTGAGTGTCTTCTTGGCAAATGAAGGCCCATTAAGGCATGTTTCAATACACTCGCTGGGGTGGAGGGTAGGGAGAGGGGAGGGACAATTTGTAGTACACTGTATCTACTTTATGGCTACTGATTTTAAACAAATTTCAGATTACCCTTATTGTCTAATCATATGTTTGGGAGGATGGGCTATTTATGAGATGTTAGCTTTCCAGATGCTCGAACAATGTGCTTTAAATGCTGTATTCATAAACCAGCCCCCAAAATGCAGCAGATTAGCTGTTTCTAATCTTTGAATTCAGAACAAATGTTAGAAAAAGGAACACTTGCAGAGCTGTGTAGTCTCTATTACCTCATTAAAATGTATTTATAAATGAAGTAGACAGAGGAGCAAATGTCTGCATAAAACATTGCTACTTCATTAATATTTTTTTATTACAAAAGCACTTTCTATGAAATCTGTCAGCCTAAAGGAAATAAGTGAATCAGTTGTCTTTCATTTTTGTGTTTTGTTTATTTTCCCTGATACACAAAGGCAAGTTTAAAAGAAACATTTTAGCAGTAAATATGAACTTAGTAAAATAAAGAGTACACGTGACTAGAACAACATCTGTTTCAAAGTATGCATAATGCTAGAATTCAAGTGGGGAAGTTGTCTGACTTAAAGCAGGTTCTGTTTTTCTTAAATGTGAGGGTTCTGTGTTAGTGGAGAAATACTACACTGTGATGGGCTTCATGCCTCAGGGTAATTCTGCAAAAGAAGATTTCCTGTTATATCAAGAATGGATAGAAACAAACATACAACAAACAAACCATCTTCCCTCTCTCTCCAAATTAGAAATTTTAAAATACTTAGGTTTAAAAACTACATAATAGAAAAGTTTTTTTTTTTTTTTTGGAAGAAGGGAGTAAAAAATACTCTGAATGATACTGAAATGATGATACCTGTTATTGCCCATGAATGTAACCCATAGAATGTAACACCAAGAATGTATCCTAAGGTAAACTGTAGGCTTCAGGTGATAATGATTTGTTAGTGTAAGTTTATTAGTTGCAATCAATGTATACTTTGGTGGGGGATATTGCTAATAGAGGAGATTGTGCAGGTATGGGGCAGGGAGTTTGTGTAAATCTCTCTGTACCTTCCTCACTTCTGCTGAGGAAGTGATCTTAAAAAAGTAGTGTTTATCTGTAACAAAAGTGAAATCTAACAGCATACATGACACTCTTCCCTGTTGCATTTGTATAAGGCAGTGTATTTTGGATTCTACTTAAGAAGGATCTGATAGTGAACTACCTGAAAAATAATGTAATAGATCTTGTTTTAAATGTGGACCTTATTCCACTTATCTATTTTCATGTAACAATCATCCCCAAATTTAATGACATTAAACAGGTTTTCAAAAATTATTTTAATAAATTCTGTAGCTCAGGATTAGGAAAGGGCACAGGGAGTTTTTTGGTCTCTGTTTTGTGATGTTTGTGGTCTCAGCTAGGAAAAATCAAGTGGCTGGGGTCTAGAGGCATTTGGAGGCTTTTTTAGTATTATGTCTGGCTCCCTGGCAAGATAACTGAAGACTGTTTATGTCCATGCCATGTGGTTTAGGCTTCTCACAACATGGCAGCTGGCTTCCAAGAGAGGTCTCCTAAGAACGATGATGCCCAAAGGAAAGGGAGGTCCTTGTCTCTTAAGGAGAAGCATAGCAAATTATATATCATTACTTAACAGCACTCTATTGATTGAAGCAATAACAGGCCTGTCTAGATTCCAGAGAAAGAGTTACAGACTCCACTTCCTTTTCTTTTTTAAAAAATTAATGTTTTAATTGGAGGATGATTTCTTTACAGTGTTGGTGGTGGTTTTTGCCATACATTGATGTGAATCACCCATGTGTGTACATGTGTCTCCGCATCCTGATCCCCTTCCACCTTCCTCCCCACCCTATTCCTCTGGGTTGTCCCAGGTCACCAGCTTTGAGTGCCCTGCTTCATCCACCAAACTTGCAGTGCTCCTCTATTTTACATAGGGTAATATACATGTTTCAATGCTGTTCTCTCAAATCATCCCACCCTTGCCTTCTCCCGCGTAATCCAAAAGTCTGTTCTTTACATCCGTGTCTCTTTTGTTGCCTTGTGTATAGGATCATCGTTATTGTCTTTCTAAATTCCATATATATGCATTAATATACTGTATTGGTGTTTCTACTTCTGAGTTACTTCGCTCTGTATAACAGGATCCAGTTTCATCCACCTCATTAGAACTTACTCAAATGTGTTCTTTTTTATAGCTGAGTTATATTCCATTGTATATATGTACCAAAACTTCCTTATCCTCTTGTCTGCCAGTGGACATCTGGGAGACTCCACTTCTTGATGGGAGTGTTGCCAAAATACTGGTGGTCCTTTTCAGAAAGTTACTGTTGATCCACAGTCCAGTCTTTAAAACCCCACTTGATACAATGCAACTGAAATATAAATCAAGCCATGTCATGATTCCTTTTATAGTCTTTATATAATACCCCCTTTAGAAATTAGATCCATACCTTTGTGTAAAGTTGCTTTGATCTGGAAAATATGTTTTTCTCATTCTTTATTCCATTGAAATTGATGCCACTTCTACTAGAGGGTATTTTCACTGCCTCATGGCAGTGACTTCTCTCTCACACACATTCATACAAATCATACATACACACTCACACACACCGTTCAAAAATATGGCTCTTAGCCTAACCAGGTGCTTCTTCTTGTTTGTCAAGTGTCAGCTACAGTATCACTTTTTCAGACCTTACACCTGCCACACATCCTGCTTTCTATACATACCTTTGTCGTAGTAATCACGGCATTACAAAGAAACAGTGTTTTTATACACAATTTTTCCATATTTTTCTAAATAAGTCTTTATTCTCATTTCATCAGGAGGCATCCATTACATTTCCTGACACATCTGAGAAAATCTCTCTTCTGAAACTCAGAAAAAAACACACTTTACCTTTGGCTTCCTCACTGAGGAAAACTAGAGACCCACTAGATTTAGGAGCCAAAAGTATTATCTCCATTTGGGAAAGTCTTATATACAGTGAAAACTTAAAGTATGGATGTTCTGGTCCTCCCATAGGATCCCCTATTGAAGTGCTTAATTCTTTGGCTGTTTCAGTATGTTCTGAAAAGTGAATGACTACTGGGTTTATGTCCAGTTGAAGTAAAAAATATCTTGTCATCATTACTTACAAATTCTGGACTATTTGTAACCACAAGTTTCTCTTAATTAAAAACAAGTCTCAACCAGACACATCCTGTTATCTACATAGGGAGTTTGTATGGCCAGTTGTATAAACTATCTCCAAGTCATTTAGAATGACAACCGGTTAAAGAATATACTTAACAGAGTTCCTGGTTCATTGGTATGACGAATATATTTCTTGCACATTAATATACTCCACTGATGTCTGTCAAGTTGTTTGTTTTTCAAGTAACATTTTGACAGGTCATTTGATACATCAGTTATACGGCCCTAAACAGAAAATGATACTGACTCTAAATTGAGTTCCTCTGGATAGATCTCATTTATTAGGGAAAAGAAGGCGCCACAAAGTGTTGCTGCCTCTTAAAAAAAAATTGTGGTTTTTGAAGTGGGGGTGGGAGAATCAAGTTTACTTATGACATCATGTTGGTTGTTCAGAATGCTAAGATATAGTTCCCACCTTTATTTTTTTCTGAGTGGAAATGTGAGCGCCTGTTTTGGAAACTTGGACAAAACGTTATTTAGCTTAGTCTGCTACCACTAAGTTTGATCTTTGTAGCCTTTGGCAGAAGGTACCAAGTATGACAGAGGCTGTTTCTCTAAAATAAATAAAGGCGCATTAGGACATTCGGATCCCATTCCTTTCATTGAAGAACTTTCCAAATACAGAATTGTGTGCCCTGTCCATAACTGATAACTCATTTAAAATTTACACAAACTGATTAAAATATGCATGAACCTCCAGCAGTGTTTCCAACTGTGTGTCTTCTGATTAAACTGAACGCGTGCATTGTGTCCGAGAATATGCTGGCCAATGGAAAACTGGAGGTTCCTAAGGCTCACCCTCGGAGTTCTCAAATGGAGCATTTGGAAAGCCAAAATACACAATGGAAAATACACACAATCTTGCTGTTTCCAATTAAGAGTGGGCTTCTGTTTCTTTGACTTCAGCAGGTGGCTATTCATCATTAAGATGGAAAAATGTTTATTAATGTGATATATTTTGAAATGGTTACAATTGAGAATCAAAGACTCAAAACCATTTTTTTTTTCCTCTTCCATCAACAACTTATAAAGATCTCATCCTGATATTTCTGTCCTCTGATTACCTAAGAGCTTTGAAAAAGTGGACTTGACCTTTCTTTTCATGTCAGCTCTTGGGTTATGTAATGGAGACTG
Organism: Madoqua kirkii; assembly: GCA_006408675.1. NCBI lineage: Eukaryota > Metazoa > Chordata > Mammalia > Artiodactyla > Bovidae > Madoqua > Madoqua kirkii. The sequence goes on along the minus strand of SJYC01081793.1, from coordinate 19,316 downwards.
TGTCCCACTAAATAGTGGTTTATATTTGATCCAGTTTACTACATAGTACAAAAGAGGTGATAATGGTTTTCACTTAATCATTTTTGTCATATGTGTCAATTGATCTGATGGCACTGGGAGCCCAGATATTTTGAAAATTACAAGCCTTTTTTCATTTATTAATCACATACATACTTCAGTATTTGAATAGTTTTCCTTTGTTATTATTCTGTGAATACATAGGCAGTGGAAGTAACTAACATTAAACATAACTTATGAATCTACTTTTGCTAGTTATTTACCATGTATCACAATAGGATATCTGTGATGTTCTCTTTCTACACACTGCAAGCAATCATTGAAACATAAGCCACACACATGTGTAACGAAAAATTATAGAATTCCCTAACAGCTTTGTTATTTACAGTATCAAAATGGAGAGTCAAGATGGAAGGCAATATTTATTGAGAGCCTAAGCTAGATTTAGCTTATTCACACATTGTATTCAGTTATTTCCATTTGGATGCTTGGCATACTCAAATAGCATGTCTAAAGCCATCTAGCCTGTAAACCATTCAACGGTGACTTTCAAACCTGCCTGCACTGCTTCCTATCTTGAATTAGTCTTTGGTATAATTTATTATTGGCATAACTTTAAAATTTCTATGGAAAAAGTTTTTTTGGTATCTTGATTCTTCACAGAAATGCCCAGCTCTTTAGTCAGAATAACCTTTAAGAATGTGGCAGTACTGAGCCAAGAACTGTGGGAGTATTTTCTTAGTAGCAATACACAGTAAAGAATGTTTTGTAGCCTCATTGCTTGTGGGATATTCCCTGAACAGAATAGTTTCCAGATATGCATGAACAAAACCCAGGATTCTGTACTTAGAGCAACATTTGAAAAATGTTGATGAAACTCTAGATATTATGTACCTAAAGTAAAGGGCAGAACATTAACTGCCTGCAAACACAGTGATTGCTTTCTTACTTTGGAAGCTAAGGACCTCTTAGCATGAGATTTTATTTATAAGTGAAAGTGAATCGCTCAGTCGTGTCCGACTCTTAGAGAGGAGTGGGGTGCCATTGCCTTCTCCGAAGGGAGTTGTGAGAGCCTGCAAATTTGGATGGGAGTGGCAGTCAGTTGGTTACATGAGATGGCAGCGGTGCTCTTGCCCATATTTATAAACAATACTTTATTTATTTATAAACAATACTGTTTGTCTTACAGGAGGTTCATAATAAAGTCGTCTTTGTGACTGTCCCTGTTGAAGCACTGAAATAATCATTGCTCTATTAACATGCTAGACCAACAGCAAAGCCATTTTTAATTTGAGCCTTTATTTGCTGAGTTAGAAAGGCATGAAGTGAATCTGACCCAAGAGAAATATTCATAAAATGCACAAGAAGGTTGTGTAATGCACATAGGATAAATTTCAGATCCTTTCTGGACAAAAGAAACTCCTGGAAGGCTTCTGTATAAATCCTACCTACGTCATTTGTTTTGAAGCTGCTAAACTTGATCCACGACTGATTATTTTCTATAGCTCATGTGTAATGAATACTTGTAGTCAGATGACTGGGTATAACTTATTCAAATGATCGTACAAGAAAAACAGATTGCTTTCTGTAGTGACCTGGGAGACTAAGAACATTGCAGATTCAGGCAGTACATTAGTCATGAAATTCAGAAAGAAAAAAATTATACAGAAACCAAATTGGCTCAGGGAGGTAGTTGTAAAACCTGGTTGCTATGCTGAGTTACTGATTACAGATATTACTGTTTCTGTGAGAGGATAGGTGATTGCACCAGACCGGTGGTCACTGTGCGTGACGAAGGCAGAGTGCTTAAAAGGTCACTTTGACGATGAAGTCTGTGTGAATGAGGAGGTTGTGTATGGATGTGTGCACACGTATGCTGTCCCATGTGCATCTGTGGAGGATGCTTGTCATTTAACCCAGAGTCACCTGACAATGCTATGTTGAAATCAGAAGTTTACATTATTTTAATCATGGTATATTTTCCCCATAAATACGATAATTCTTAAAAGAAGGGTGAATATGTTCAAGAATAAGTTTGTGAGATTTTTTATCTTTATAGTCCTGAATGTCTACAAAGGCTCTAGTGTGTCCATGGTTATAGTTCCTTTTACTATAAAGTCTTTTGTTTAATTTTGTAGCTTTGTGTGTAAGGAGAGAGTGAATAGTCCGAGAATGTCACTTGAACTGTATCCGAATTTGAAAGTGACTGTCCCATTCAGATGTAGTAGGAAATTAAGAGAGTGTAATAATCAGGACGTGGGCTTCCCTGGTTCGAATCCTGGGTCAGAAAGATCCCCTGGAGAAGAGAGAGGCTACCCACTCCAGTATTTTGGGGCTTCCCTCCTGGCTCAGAGGTAAAGAATCCACCGGCAATGCGGGAGACCTGGGATTGATCCCTGGACTGGGAAGATCCCTGGAGGCATAATACTAGAGTAGAATTCTGCTCTAGTATTCTTGCCTGGAGAATCCCATGGACAGAGGAGCCTGGGGGCCTACAGTCCATGGTGTCATTGCAAAGAGTAAGAAGGCCTTGAGTGACTTTTACTTTCAACTTTTTTCAGCTTTCATAATCAGGATGTAGCAAGCATCTGGTGCCTAAGTGGCCTCAGTGATTGTGTGCTGAGTGCTGTTTAAAGTCTGTTGACTGAGCATCTGATTCTACCATGTAATACCGGCTACCATGTAATTCTGTCCTCTCGTTCCTTTTCCCTCTCTTGGCTTGTTTTTTTTTTTCCCCTGATCATCTTTGGATGAATGTACGTCTTTATCTTCTCGATCTGCACAATCCTCCTTAAAGAATACGAGAAAGCTATCATTGTCAATATGATTCCAGCATCTTTACCTTTACCCTAACTTCTCTCCTGATTTTCAGTGCACTTCCCAGAATCTTGTATTCTGTAATGAACATCTCGAAGCTTACCTCCCTGAAATTTCAGACTCAGTCACTTTTAGTAATTCTCAAAGTTTAAGGAAGCAAGTTGCCTCTTCATTCTCATCCCTGTCATATCTCACCACACACGATCAGTTGGTTGCTGAGCCCTACGTGTTCTGCTTCCTTTAATATCTCTTGCCTTGCCATTGTCTCAGTTCCAGCCCTGGTCATACATAACTCTGGAAGGCTGAGGCAATTGCTACCCTTCTCCCTGACTCCATCATTTTTTTGGCAATAAATGCTAACATTTCCATCAGAAATGTCTTTCTAAAATATCTGGGGCACTTCCCTGATGGTCCAGTGGTTAAGACTGTGCTTCCACTGCAGAGGGCATGGGTTCAGTCTCTGGTCAGGGAAATAAAATCCCACATACTGCACAGCCAAAATGTAAAACAAATAGATAAATAAAATTAAAAAAATTCGGCCATTCCATTTGTGTAAATTTATCTTGTAGTTCCTTAGCATGCTATACAAGGTCATTCAGGAACTGTTTCTAACTGGCTTTATCTCCCTCATTAACCACAGTCACAGGAGATGCTGTGCCCCAGCTCTGGTGATTCTGTTCCTATAGTCATTGAAAACAGCTTACATTTTCATGCCTCTGTGCCATTGCCTCATTTTATTAGTTGCTTTTGCCAGAAATTCCCTTCTCACTTTTTTTTTCTGTCCACTGGAGGTCGTCATCCCAACTTCAAGTTTCCTTTCTCTGACACAAACTGAATGAATGAAGCTGTCTGACCTATTCGCTGAGTCCTCAGAACACTTGATATACACTTGTATTACAGGAGTATTTTATATATTATACTAAAATTACAGAATTAGGTCCTTTTCACCTTAGGTTATAAGTTCCTTAAGATTAGTAGCAAAGCTTATTCATCTTTTTATTCTTAGCATGTAGCCCAGTGCCTACACATGGTAGGCATTAAGTAAACATTCACTTAGTCAGACCACTGGAGTAGTCACCCTGAGGTGTGGCCTCTGGATTGGTGATGTGGGTGAACCTTATTTCCAGGTCTGATAAGGTGTGGATTTGTGATCCTGCAACCATTGTGTTTAAGGTCCTCGCCGTTTCATTATGGAGACTGTAAGCTTATAGTGGCCAAGGAACTGAAATGTATCCAGGAGTAACTTTTTGGAGAGATCTTCATGGTTAGAAATAACTGGCACTCCATATTGGCCATTGTCTTCTGAGACTCAAATGTCTCTGTTAGTCTGTGACATAAAATCAATACCTTGAGTGCAGGCTTCAAGGACTCCACTTTTGTGTCCTATAAAGAGTGAGCTCAGTCTGTGGGATTTAATTCATGCTTCTGGTTCAGGTCAATAGTTTTTCATTGTTTTTTTTTTTTTTTAATTTTAACTTGGAAATAATTTCAGCCTCATATAAAATTTACAAACGATAAAAGTAATACAAAGAACACTTCTCTACCTTCTACCCAGATGGACCTAAACATTTTATTTCATAAAGTCTCACACTTTTTTTCCCCTTCTGAACCATCTGAGGATGTTGCAGACATCTTCAGGAGATGGGTCTTTCCATCTTATGCAGGTTGCATTTCCTAAGGATAGGGTATTCTTTTATACAACCAGAGTATGATTATCAACTTCAATAAATTTATTACCAAGAAAAACTATATTCTGTCTTTCATATTGCAGTTTTATCCACTGAGTCAATAACTTTCTTTAGAGCATTTTTCCTTGTTGTACAAGATCTTGCCTGGGGTCAGGGATTGTGTTTAGTGATTGTCTACCTCCTTTGTGTGTGTGTGTGAGTGCCAGGTTGCTTCAGTCATGTCTGACTCTTTGTGACCCTATGAATGGTAGCTTGCCAGGCTTTTCTGTCCAAGGAATTTTCCAGGCAAGAAGACTGGAGTGGGTTGCCATGCCCTCCTGACCCAGGAATCAAAACTCGTGTCTCTTCAGTTCAATTCAGTCACACAGTTGTGCCCGACTCTTTGCGACCCCATGAATCACAGCACACTAGGCCTCCCCGTCCATCACCGACTCCCAGAGATCACTCAGACTCACGTCCATCGAGTCCGTGATGCCATCCAGCCATCTCATCCTCTGTCATCCCCTTCTCCTCCTGCCCCCAATCCCTCCCAGCATCAGAGTCTTTTCCAATGAGTCAACTCTTCACATGAGGTGGCCACAGTACTGGAGTTTCAGCTTTAGTATCATTCCCTCCAAAGAAATCCCAGGGCTGATCTCCTTCAGAATGGACTGGTTGGATCTCCTGGCAGTCCAGGGGACTCTGAGTCTTCTCCAACACCACAGTTCAAAAGCATCAATTCTTCGGCGCTCAGCTTTCTTCACAGTCCAACTCTCACATCCTTACGTAACCACAGGAAAAACCATAGCCTTGACTAGACGGACCTTTGTTGGCAAAGTAATGTCTCTGCTTTTGAACATGCTATCTAGGCTGGCCATAACTTTAGGCCTCCTAAATTGGCAGGCGAGTTCTTTTACCATTAGTGCCTCTTGGGAAGCCCTTTACCTTCTTTAATGTGGATATTTCCACAACCTTCTTTTGTATGTTACAGCACTGACTTTTGAAGACTACACTGTTTCAGCCTCTTTTTTTAGTAGAACATTTCTTATTTGGAGCTTTGATATATCTGTAGATTTTGTGTAATCTTTTTTTTCCCTTAACCTAACAGTGAGTGATTTGAGCTAAGTTATTATCACATCTAATATAAGTAATAACTACATTAAAACTATTTATAATTTAATTTTCTTTGATTAAGTTGATAATATTTGTTAAACTTTACACAAACATAAAGCAAATCTTTTAAAAATATATGTACTTACCCATTGAGGTAATCCCTTTGGGATTCCCAGGTAGCTCTGTAGTAAAGAACAGGAGACACAGAAGGTAGCAGTTGTATCCCTGGGTCAGGAAGATCACCTGAAGGAGGAAACAGCAATCCATTCCAGTATTCTTGCCAGGAAAATCCCATGGACAGAGGAGCCTGGTAGGCTACAGTCCATGGGGTTACAAAAGATTCAGACACGACTCAGCTACTAAGCACACACACATACAATCCAGGTGGCTGGGGGAGAATGGGTACTTGCATATGCAAGGCTGAGTCCCTTTGCTGTCCACTTGAAACTATCACAGCATTGTTAACTGGCTGTGTGCGTGCATGCCAAGTTGCTTCAGTTGTGTCCAACTCTCTGTGACCCTGTGGACTATAGCCTGTCAGGCTCCTCTGTCCATGGGATTCTTCATGGACAGGAATCCTGGAATGGGTTTCCGTGCCCTCCTCCAGGGATCTTCCTGACCCAGGAATCGAACTCATATCTCTTATGTCTCCTGCATTGGCAGGCAGGTTCTTTGCCACTAGCACCACCTTGGAAGCCCTGTTAATTGGTTATACTACAATATAAAATAAAAATTTAAATTAAAAAGTAAAAAAAAATTATACCTAGATGTAGATTGAAGAAACCAATTTTTGCTGTTTAAATAACGTTCTTTGAGGTACTGCAAAGAAAAAAAGTGCCATCTATTGGGTTTCCTTAAAATGAAACAAAAGGATTACAAAATGGGACAAAAATATTGAAAAAGAGGTAAAATTTTTGTTTTATTTTAAAATAAAATGAAGTATGTATTTCAAGAGTACTGTTCATTATGCAATTTGAAATTTTACCTGTCAGGAGGATTGAATTCCCCTCCAGTTCCATATGGTGTCTAATTAATTAATATTGTCTTTAAATAAAAACTTTCGCTGTTATTTTGAGAAGGGTCTGCTATTTTTAACTACAGGTACTTCTAAGTTAATTCCTTGAAGAATAAAACCATCAAGGTATTAAAACACAATACATGAATGTTTCATAGATAACAAATACTTAGAATGTTTAAACAAGAGAGTCAATTAGCACCAGGTCATTTAAGCAGCTCTGGGTACTCGCTCCCACGACTAGAGAGAATCGTGCAGTCATATTTCTGTTTGTTGATTTTGTCATCTGTTCTGCCGTTTCCGCTCAACTCATGATTGAGAAGCAGCCTGGGCTTATTTCCACAGCATCCAGACCTTACTGTGCTTTTACATTTTCTTACAATATGCTTCTCTCTTCTTTCCAAGCACGGCCATCTCTTACTTTCACACCGTAGAGCGCCCTGCACAGCCTCCTGGTACAGTACCTTCAAATGGTCATGGGCAGCAAGGTAGAAAGGGTAGTGTCAAATATCATTTCTTAAAAAACTTTAATTTGTTTTTCTCTCCTCATTGTTTATGATAACCTCCTAGACACTTGAAAATAGCTTTTTCTTCCCTGCTGTTTTTGTCATTTGTGTTTGGAAGTCATTTTTTTTTTTTTAAGTGAAAAACTGTTACATTGCGTTTAAGTGAGAAGGAAAACTCCAAAGGTCTATACACTTTCATTTTCTGCTGTAGTAAAGATGTTGTGTTGGTTTCTTAGGGGATTGGATTTTTTGGTGGAGTTTGTGAGCAGAATAAGGGAAACAGTGGCTAGAAGAAGGCAATCATTAAGAGGACAGTCTCTGAGGTCTTAGTACTTGGGTTCAGATATTGGCCCCAAGCAGTTTACTAGCCAAGTGACCTTGGACAAGTTGCTACATCTCTCTCTTCTTCTACATTCTCATCTGTAAAATGGGAATTATGTTTAATAGTACCAACTCATAAACTTGTGAAGATTTATTGAGTTAATATTTGTAAAATACTTAAAAATAGTGCCTAGAATATAGTGAATGATGAGTTTGTTAAATAAACACAAATGTCTCCTCCTCTCCCATTTTATTACACTTATTCTTTTTTCATGGTTTGACTTAGGAAAAACCAGAATGCACAGCTCTATAGAGAGTCCCCCTCAGAGAAGTAGGGGGACTTGCATATGTCCCCCTGAATTAAAGAACTGTAGGTCATTTTTGAAGTTTAACCTTCTTAAAAGTTGAAATGTGTCAATTTGCCATTCATACCTGTGCTTTGGTTGACAGAAGGCATTATAAGGTTAACCATATTATTTACCCATTCACTTGTACTTGCTCATATGTGTCTTCATTTTTATTTAGAAGAAGTCACACTCTGTATTCTTGTGAAGAACATTTAGTTTAAAATTTCACAGATGTTAGGTATGTAAGCTTGAAAGAAAAAAAAACACACACATTTTTAAAGATGTTTCTAGCTTTCCTGGTGGCTCAGATGGTAAAGAATCTGCCTGCAATATAGGAGATAAAAGTTCGATTTGTGGGTCGGGAAGATTCCCTGAAGAAGGAAATGGCTACCCACTCCAGTATTCCTGCCTGGAGAATTCCATGGACAGAGGAGCCTGGCGGGCTATGGTCCATTGGATGGCAAAGAGTCTGACATGACTGAGCGACTTAACACTTCAGAGATATAACTTCATTCTTTGAAAAAACAAAATAAGAAACCCAGCTAGCTTGAGAGTATATAAATGTGTATTAACCGTCAGGCCTTAAGATGTTTCTTTCGTTTCAGTGAAGTGAGTGATTGAAAGTCGCTCAGTCATGCCCGACTCCTTGTGAACCATGGACTGTAGCCCCCTGCAACCCCAGGCTTCTCTGTTCATGGAATTTTCCAAGCAAGAATACTGGAGAGTGGTTTGCCATCCCCTTCTCCAGGGGATCTTCCTGACCCAGGGATCAAACCCAAGTCTCCTGCATTGCAGGCAGATTCTTTACTGTCTGAGCCGCCAGGGAATGTAGTTAAAATGAGTCATTTTTGAAACCTAGTGGATCAGCAGTAGTTTATTTTATACTGAAGGTAGCAACAGAGAAAGCATAGAATGTTGGGGCATTTCAGTGTGTGGAAACCACTTTGAGTAGTCACAGGGTTACATGGAATAGGTTATTTACCTTATTGAGGGCATAATATCGTAGATGGCAACTGTCTTAGTTCTGGTTGCCAAACGACCATAGACTGAGTGGCTTAAACAAGAAACATTTATTTCTCACGGTTTTGGAGACTGGGAAGTGGATGATCAAAGTACCAACACATCTATTGTCTTATGAGAGCCCATTTCTTGGTTTGCAAATAGCCATCTCTTTGCTGTGTCCTTCCTTGCAGGGAAAGAGTAAGGAAGAACAAACTCTGTTGTGTCTCTTCCTGTAAGGACACTAATCCCATCATGCGGGCACCACCCTCAAGACCAGTTACCTTCCAAAGGCTCTCTCTCCTAATATCATCACATTGGGGATTTAGGGTTTGAAGATACAGATTTTTGTGGGGGGACACACACATTCAGTCCACAGCAATGACTTTTACACTCCATTGAAATATAAGACTGTCAGCAAAACTAAAGAAGCCTAAACCAACATCTTCCTAAAGGGCAGAGTCAGAATAAATTAAACTTCTGAAGATTATTAATAATGTGGCTGAGTGTGTGTGTGTGTACATATATATTATTAGAAAAATTACCTGAGAAAATAAGGACAGTAGTTAACGAAAAGATGTTCAAATGTTGGGCAGTAAATAATGAGAATTTAAATAGGAAGTAACTTTCCAGATTATTTAAATGTTGTATTCATGGGTAATACTTTTTCTGTTACTGTACAGGTTTCATAGCAATAAATTTAAGCAACAATAAAATGTCTTTTAAAACAGAATGAAAATCAGCTCCCTACTCCTTGGCTCTGCTGTCATTCCTGAGTTTGTGAGCGCGGCTATCTCTCTTGTTAGGTAGTGATGGTAGTAGCTCAGGGAGCAGGGCTTTCGCTCTGTGCTGATTTCTGTAAATTGCTGATAAAAGGCTTCTAAGAGTAGTATTGATTAATTACTGACATGGCTATGTTTCATTCATTAAAGTGTTCCCTTTCTTTAAAATACCTCCACTGAGGGTAGAATTAATTTTTTTTAACTTAATGAAGACATGAATATTATTAGTATATCGAAAGCTGGCACTACATTTAAACTGATAGGCGCAGGAGCTATTATAATTTCTGTAGTTTACCTGGGAGAAAAAGGGAGTCTGAACTTGTGCTATTCTGACTCATAGCTGGAAGTATTAGTGGATTGTGAGTGTGTAGACTTGGAAAGACATATATTGTTGACGATCTAGGAAGTGCCCTGTGATGAGTAGGCATGTCCCACTCTCCAGAGACATGGATGCTACAGGATGTATCAAGCTGAGTTCTCAGTGACTGTTCCGTTGCAGAGTCTGTAAATTGTCCCAGCCTCACTAATTAAAGTACCACTTGGATTAATGGCTAGAATGTTACCAGTAAATGTCTCCTCATTTTGTATGTTCGTATTCGGACCTCAGTTTGTACCAAAGACTTGTATTTTGTTCTTCATGTTTCTTCTCATTGTCGTGTTTAACATCTGGCTCTCAACAGTTTCCCTCTAACGACATTTTGAAACTGAATTTCTGAAATGGAGAGGTGATGATATGCCGGGAACACATAAATTATGAGACTCTTCATGGCATTCATGTCAACTATAATGTACTAGTGGGTCAGAAAGAAATAGCTAATTACCATATGTTTGATTTATCTTAAATAATTTAAGTATTTATAATGGTAGTTTTGCCATGTCACGATTAATTATTTAATGGTATAGTAATGTTCACTCAACTGGTTATTTTTCTTTGATGACTAAAAGGTCATTTGTTGCACTTTTTAAAGTAGTAGCTTTTTAAGTTTTCAAGGCAGAGGGATACCTCTGAAATAGAGCTTGGAGAAAAGCAGGAAGGTTGGAGCAGCAAATTATTTCAATGGGAAATTTTAGAAAACTATTTTTTAAGAATCAACGCAGAGTACTTTGCATTGTTTATCTATGTTAAGCCACATGTTCTGTCATCTTTTAGACTGATATTTATTTAAATATTAAACCATTCTTTACACTGTTTATATAGTGAAACAATTCAAGTTGGTGCTTACCTCTGTTTTGATAGTCATTAAAACTTCTGCATGTAGTTAATTAAATTTCATGAAATAAAATTAGCTTCATTTCAAGTGCTGGGGAACCAGTGATAGAATAGAACAGAGTCAAGGTTGTTGTGGTAAGCAGATACAGAGCTGCATTTGTGTCCGTGCCAGCCCTGGAGGCAGCAGGGAATCACTGAGACGGGCACGCTGCCAGCCTGGGATCCGAGCCTAATGCCAAGTGGAGACGGTTTTTAATATACCTTTGCAAAAGTGTATGGAGGTCAGGTGTGCGGGCTGTGGCTAGGGCACAGGCAGACGTAAGAGGTGAGCTGTCCTGAACTTGAAGACCCTAGATGAGACAGAGAAAAGCCTGGTTCTTTAGTGCCCTGGCACAGTCAGGAGCCGAGGGATCCATAGGACTCGGAGACTGCCAGAACAAACTAGGGCACCACGAGAAGGAGACGCTGATAGCCAGCCAGCGCTGCTCTCTGCCTGGGGAGGTTCTTAAGTGCTTTTTGTTAAAGACTCCCAGGCTCAAAGCTTGGCTAGACTAAGTCTCAGTAATTTGCCACACCTGGCAAAGCCTGACTGGGAGTTGCTGGCAGATCCACGTCCGACTGGCGCTGACAGTGATTAATTATGTAGCTGAGCCCGCGCGATACAGTCAAGTGAGGTCGTGAGCAAAGTGCTTTTTTATTTGTGGTTCTTCCCCCTCTACTTTGATATGTTAACTCCAAAATGAAGCTGAAAGGAAATTTAGCAAGTAAAGAGAAAAAAAAAAAAACAGGTTGGAGAAATGTCTGTACAGATCCATTCATTAATTCAGTCTTTCATTCAACAAATACTTTTTGAATGCCTTAGTATGTAATTAGCCAAAGTGAATGAATATTCATCTATCTTTGAAATTCAAATTCCATTTAACTAATGAACAGCCCAGTGTTTTACCCAGAGGTGCAGAGTTAGCAGTGGCAAAATGAATTTGAATCTCAAACTTCTTTCGTTGCTTAATCAGTTCTTCGTGTCTCTGCACAATTCTGGCTTGAACCAAAAGTGGGTTTATCTTGACCCTGAGCACTGTCTGGCAGAGCAAGAAATAGTAATTAGATGCATAATTCATACGGAATTGGTGCTGGGCATTTGAGAGGTCAACCAGTGGGACAGGCTGCAATGATTGATATAAACTGTTAGAGTCTTGTATTTCTAATGTGTTGGGCTCTGTGATATTAAGATCTATATTAAGAGATATGACATCTCTTCTGTTACCTTATTTAGGGAAGTCAGGGTAGAATTAGATGACCAGTGGGCGGTGTCTGTCTCTGAGCCCCTGCAGAAGTGTCCTTGCCCTTCCCCTCTTGTTACGGAGTCCAAGCTTGCTCTGCTCACTGCGCAATAGGCCAGTGAAGCTGAGAGAGAGGTGTCGAGGCAAGGAAGAGACTTTAACTGGGGAGCTGGCAGACTGAGAAGATGGCAGGCTAGCGCCTCAAAATAACCATCTTATTGGGGTCTGGATGCCAGGCTCTTTTGTCGATTAGAGGTGAAGGGAGGTGAGCAAGCAAAATAAGACCATTAATCTTCCAAACATCTCCTAGAATGGCAAGCCTGGGGCAGGGGATGTGTTAATTCCTTCCTTCCTGCCATCCACAGGTGGACAGGGTTCTGAACAAAGGCACTTTAGTTTAACAGTCCGGCAGAGGGACAGGATTCCTCGAGGTAAACAATTCTGTATGATTATAACAACAAAAGCAACGAAAGGCAAGTCAAAGAAACAGTTCCAACATGAAGACAGAATTGGCCTCCTCGCTGCAACACTCCCTTTTGGGTGTTTGCACACGTGTATGTGCATGCTAAGTCGCTTCAGTCCTGTCCAACTCTTTGTGACCCCATGGACCAGAGCCCGCCAGATTCCTCTGTCCTGGGGATTCTCCAGGCAAGAATACTGGTGTGGGTGGCCATGCCCTCCTCCAGGGGATCTTCCTGACCCAGGGATTGAACCGTGTCTCTTTTGTCTCTTGCATAGGCAGGCAGATTCTTCACCACTAGAGCCACCTGGGAAGCCCATTTGCGCACAGACACAGTCCTAAAGAGCAGCGTGGAATTCTCACCTGGCTCAGTTCCATGGGAACTCAGCCTGGAGAATTCAAAGGTTTCTCATATTTGTGATGTTTCTGCGTCTAACAGGCAAGATGTTGTATCTTTTAATGTAAAAATTCTGTACCAGCAGCAAATACATCCTTTCAATTGTAAATGGTAGACAGGCCTACCTCTGGATGTAAGAAGTTAAATTTGCTTTTGAACTTAAACTTGAATTTGTGTTTTTCCACACACACTTCTCCCCCTTTTGTGCATAAAGGCATGCTTTTGAGTAGGCCACTTCAGTTTCCAGAGTATTTCTGTAGTTTCTCAATTTGTGTTTTCATTTTATCTCAAGTAGATAAGACACATTTCAATAAGAGGTAAAGCTGAACACATTCCTCCTGATAGTACACTGTGTGGTTAACATGCTGATTGCAGATTTGTATTGGAGCTAGTTATTTCAAGGATCGCTCTTTTACATCATGTCAAGTCAAATTATATACAATTTAATGTTCTGAATATATCCAGGTATAGGTAGGTGTAGTGATGATTGCCTGTATGCTATATTTTGTCCATTAATAGGCCTTGGATCCTTTTTCAAATTTGAGATAATTGCAGTATTCAGTTGTAAGAAATAACGCAGAGAATCTCGTGTACAGTTCGCATGGTTTCTCCCTAAGGTAACATTTTGCAGAGTGGTATTATAGTATCACAAGTAAGATACTGACATTGGTAATGTCCGCCTTTACCCGGGGTTACTCACATTGTCTTAGTTTTGTGTGTACTCATTTGTGTGTGTGTGTGTGTTTAAGGAGCACATGATGAATTTGTGTGTCGTCCTTGTGCAGGAGGCATGCTGATGTCTCTTTTGTACAGTTTTAGTGTACATCCTGCAGGCGTGAGCACAGGCCTTGGGTTTTTACATGAAGCAGTGCTGGCTTCAAGGGCTTGTGACCAGAGCTTGCAGGTGGGGTTCAATATCCTGACTTGCCTGACTTGAAGTCCTTAGTGTTTTGTTTGAGTTTGTGTTTTGTAAGTGAAGTCTGACAAGACAGTGGAGCTGCATCACGGAACTGGAAGCCTTGGTTTGGGTGCCTGCTTCCTTGGGATGGGTTCTCTTCTGTTCTCCACTGCTCACATGCCCACCTTGTAGGACCCCAGAGACCTGTGCTCTTCCCCTGTGCTCCTGCCCCCACAACGGCTGCTGCCTTTAGCCCCTGGAAGGGGAGGCTCAGGGTCTGGTACAAGAGCCTTCTATGTTTCAGGACAGGACACTGATACAGTTGTCTGCACCCTGGAGTGTCCCTCCAGTACCTCAGTAGGGTGAAACCTCTCACCCAGCGCCGTCTAGGAAGCCGGTCCAGGTCCCTCCTTGCGTGGAGGTTGCAGTGCTCCTGGGATCTGTGTGGAGCTTGCTGGGCCTGTGGGAGGGGAGATGCCCGACGTGACTGACCCTCCCCAGTTGCTGCACAGAGCGCTCACTCTGCAGGTATTCCTGTGCTGGAAGGATTGTAACACTGAGTAGCAAATAACACTGTGGCATGTTGAGAGGGAAACTGCAGGACAAAAGGAAAACCTTCATTCTGTAGTACCTTTATGGAACTTTTCCTCTGTTGTTTGAGCAGGGGAGGGCCTCACCTTTCCTCCTGCGTGGGGCCCTGCAAATTATGGAGTCCATATGGATAGGCATAGTGTTAACTTCAGCAGTCATGTAGTGTACACAGTGCCCACTTGTTTCTACTGCTTCCTCCTATATTTGCTTCAGATTCTGTTGACATAATAAGAAGATATTCAGTGAGACTGTATGGGGGACTAGAGCAGCACAAAACCCATAATGATATAAATATGTGGTGGAAAATTACAATAAAACCCTTGCATCTTCCACTTTAATTTTGCCTCAAGGAAATGGCAAAATGCCCAGCTGGCAATAACCAGTTCCAAATGAGCTGCCAACACGGCTAGGTGCTGAAATACATAGTTTGTTGCTCTTCCCCATTTCAGTGCTTGACTATAGGTTTTGAGGTTGGTGTTTCAAAGCCAGAGCAGGTGCCTGCCACCTGGAAGCATTTTCTTGAGAGCTCTGCTAATATCAACACAATGAGACCTATTGAAGTGTATTTTTAAATAACACTGAAACTACTTTACATGTGTATACTTGTCTATTGAAATACAATCATAAATAGGCCTAACATGTTTTCGTCTGGAATTCAAAGGGATACGATTTGTGTCTTGGAACAATGAAGGATTCTTATTTTTTTAAAAAAGGAACATGCTGATGGCAAACATTCAGATATAATTAAAATATGTGAAAAGTTTGTAAATGTGGGTTGAAGTCCTAGCATAACAGAATTACACTGCTTCATCTCAGAGCCCTAGTAATAGAGGTCCCTCATAAATACCAGGCATCAGTGCTCCTGGGGGAGGCGATGATGAAGAATAAGTACAGTTGTTAGGATACATCTCAGTACAGAAGCAAAGGCCCTCTCTTGTTCCATTTGAAAAAAAAACAAAAACAAAAATCCCCTTCATTTTAGTACTTGTAAATACACTTACATATCAGATCCTTTCAGGACTCTGAAAGGCAGTTCCTTATCTCCAGTTAAGCTCTTGCTTTTCCTTAGCTAGTGCTAGCGTTTTCCTGAGTATCTCTGCATATATATTGCATTAGGGATCAGTGAGTGTCAGAAGTTTCCGAGGTCAGTTTTTGTTTTATGCTTGTCTGAACAATCTGAGCTGTTTCCTAGGACTCATCTAACCAAACAACTGCTTTGTTTATGGTTCTGCCTGACCTGGAATATACTCTGCATAAAGTGCTGGCTGTGGTCTGACCACATACTTCAGGCTGGGTACATTCAGTGCATTTCTTCTCCGGCAGTGTGAAGGCCAAGCAAAGTGGGTGCATTGAAATCTAGGCTTAATGAGGGTGTATTTTCATCATTAGTTTTGCATCCTAATCTCCCAGTTCCTAACCTGTTGCTAGATCCTTAGATGAGAACAAAAAAAGCAAAAACAAACCAAAAAAAAAACCCGAACCCTGATTTAATATTCTTCCTACTCACTCTCACAAAGTTGCTAATTAGAAGCAAAATATCCAAACAGTCTTGTAGGAAGGAGAAAGCGGCCTAGCAGGGGGGCCAGAGAATCTGTAAATTAGGTAATTAGTGTAAGCTTAAGCATGACTCTTATCTGTGAGGGCTTCTCAGTATACTTGGTGGAAGTAAACTGTCCCTGTCCTCCAGTGGTTGGTGAGATCTACAACTTGACTTGCCTTCTTCTCTTGGACGTTTATTTGCCAAGCAGATCGGTCTTTATTCCACGGGTCAGTGTCTGGATGGATGAGGATGGATGATACTGCACTTTTCTCAATTTGTTTTTCTCCAAATATTACTTCCATTTCCTAAATTTTTGCTTCTCCAGCGTGTTCTCTTTTCCCGTCTTACCCTGACTTTTCACTTTCCTCTTTCCTCTCCATCCTCAGTTCCCTTTCATTGGGAGCTTACGAGCACTTCTGTCACCTTGCGGTGATTCACACTTCCCAGCAGCCCTGAAATGTACTTACGTTCCAGAGATCGGAGCTTCTGCTCTTTAGGCAGCCTGCCAGAGGTGGCATCCTGGCTCTGCAACTCACCAGGGTTGTGACTTGGGCTACTTACTTAACCTCTCCTTGCTTCTTTTCATGTGTATAAAATGGAGATGATAATATACTTTCTACCTCATAGTGTTGCTATGAAGATTAAATAACTTATTCCATGTTAAGCATTTAGAACAATGCCTGACATACAGTGTTTAATGAATGTTAGCAGTTTTGTTTAAGTCAGTTAAACAAAATGATCAGTGAGCCTCTTATTAGCATCTTATTTTTCTGACAACACCTATTAATATCCCAAATAACTTGGGCTTCTTTGGATACATTTGGAAAATGCTACTCTTTAAGGTAAGGTTAGTGTTGCCATTGTTTCATTTTCATTGAGGGCAGTTTGGGGTGGAGAATCTAGTAGAATCTCTTTTGCAGTCAGGTCCTTCTTTTGTAAGCATCCCTCTGCTGTGTGCTGCCTTTGGCTCTTTTCTGTTGACCAGTCAGTAATGGATTCTGTCATCTTGCCACTTCAGGGGTGGTCTGCTGACATCACCTGAGAACTTGCAAAGATGCAGATCTCAGGCCTCACCCAAATCAACTGTCTCAAAATCTGCATTTTAGCAAGATCCACAGGTGATTCTTAAACACATTAATGTTCATAATGCACCAGGCTAATGTTCTGGGTTTTAAGCACCCAAATTCTGCTCTGGGGAAATAGGAAGAAAAGCTACCTGGATTATATTTTAAAACACAAAATATTGACTATTTCCACAAGTATAGCAGTTTAAGCCCTACTAGACTTCCTGAATAGCCTTTGCTGTCATTCTCTTGGGTGCAATTGTTATTGATTAATGTCATGATTAAAAGTGTAGCTTAGGTCTACTGTGAGCTTTAGCTCATTGAAAAAAAAAACAAAAACCAAAACACACCTCATTGATCTGAAGTCCTCAGTCGGTCATTCTTACCTTTTCAGAAAACACTTCAGATAAATAGCAATAATCTTAGCAGTGAGAGATTTGTCTCAGGGGATAATCTTTTCAACAGTGACTTGCATTGATTAAGTTCATAGTTTTTTTAACTGTTCACTTGTTGCTGTGGTAACTCAGTTTTAAAAATTAGGATGTGTTTTCCTCGTTAGGCATATGCACAGGGCTGGGTGCATAACGCAGCACATTCGGGCGTCTTCTGCTGGGTTGGTACTCGCAGAGTTCAGTGCTTCTTGATGTTTTTGAGTTAGTGCTTCCTGGAAACAATTTTCTAAACAGGGAAGACAGTGGACACATTTATGGGGTAGATAGCATACAGGAGAGTCTGGCAAGTATTACAATTCTTGGTATCTCTGTCAGCTGTCAAGAAAGGACCTAAAGTACTAGACTGTTAGCTGGAAAGTGCTTTTAAACAGTTTAGTCTTGTCAACCATGCAGAGTAGTGTGGTTAGATTGTTGCCTTGCCCTTTACATATGCCTATCTTTATGGGTGGGTGGAACATTTGGAAAATCTCCAGCTTGCTGTGGCTGTGAAGAGTAAAGACTTAGCTTGCTAGATAGAATTTTCACATATATACCACTAAAGGGTATATTAACTCAACTTCTTCAGCTACCATGCATTCTTTATAATTGCAACTGTGATTGTTATTAAATAAATTTACTCAGATTTTTAATATCACTTACTGTAAAGAGAGACAGCAGAAGTATAACACTAATATCACCTGTCTCCTATACTTTGCCTCACAAAAGTGGTCTTTCTAAAATATAATTCAGATCATGTCTCACCCTCACTTAAAATTCACCTGTGCCTCCAGTTGCCCCTGGCCAGAGCATGACTCGTTCAGACAAATCTTGTGCCCCTCTTGTGCCTGCGGTTTCTGCTTTGGATACGTGGTTAGCCTTTGCCTGCATACAGTGATACTCTCTCAAACCTCTGGACCTCTGACTATCTTGGTCCTTCTATGTAGATTATACTACACCCCCTAACCTGGCTACCTTCCTCCTTGCATGGTGCCATAGCTTCAGGATTCAGCCAGATGAAACCACCTCAGGGGAACCTTCACTGCCCCCGCAGATTGTTCAGCCAGGGTGCTCATACCTCTGCTAAGGCATTCGTCATGTGATTAGTCAGTGCTACCTTCCTCCTTGCATGGTGCCATAGCTTCAGGATTCAGCCAGATGAAACCACCTCAGGGGAACCTTCACTGCCCCCGCAGATTGTTCAGCCAGGGTGCTCATACCTCTGCTAAGGCATTCGTCATGTTGATTAGTCAGGGTTCTCTAGAGAAACAGATCAGTAAGATGTGTGTGTGTGTGTGTGTGTGTGTGTGTGTGTACGCGCGTGTGCGTGCGTGTGCGTGCATACGTGCGTGTGTGTGCATATGCACGTGTGTGTATGTGTGTGCACGTGAAGAAGTATCTCAAAGAATTGGCTTACCTGATTATAGGAATAGTAAGTCTGGCATGTCTGAAATGTATAATCTATCAGACAGGGAAACCTCCATTTTGGCTTTTAGACTCTTTGGATAAAGTTGATCCAGATGATTGAGGGTGATTTTCTTACTGAAAGTCAAAGGACTGTAGATATGAATCATATCTACAGAACACCTTTACAGCAACATTTGTATTCGTGTTTGATTAAATAACTGGGTACTGGAGCCTAGCCAGGGTGACATGTAAAAATACCCACCACATGTGTCATCGTATAAGTACGTACCTGTGTTTTCACCTTGGGGTTATGAGTTTTCTCAGTCATAAACAAGAATACCTTTAAATAATTAAAATATTATTTTATAAATGATTCAAATTGTGAAATAAAAAGCAGCATAGTTCTACAATTTAAATTATAATCCTTAAAAAGTTGAATCAGTTTGCCCATGATTT
>SJYC01081790.1:0-29868 GCA_006408675.1 Madoqua kirkii | reverse complement strand
TGGAGAGGGTGTGGAGAAAAGGGAACCCTCTTACACTGTAGAAGGGAATGCAAACTAATACAGCCACTGTGGAAAACAATGTGGAGATTCCTTAGAAAACTGGAAATACATTTGAATCAGTTCTAATGAGGTGGATGTAACTGGAGTCGATTATATAGAGTGAGATGTGTATAAGAGACAGATTTAATAACATGAAGAACTATTGATGGAGTTGATAACTAGGAAATTGATATTGATGTCATTTTTGAGAGTTTGTGCAAATTATGAGTGATATTCAGAGGAAACATAGATGAAAATGAATTTTCATGTGAGAACAGAAATATCAAAGTTGAAAAGAAAAATATTTGCCTTAGTAATATTACAAAATTAAATTAAAATAAGTGTGGGGTGTGTGCTACAGTCTGAAATTATTAAATAACTAAAAATTATAAGTCCATTTTAGATGAAGATGTAGGGATATATGTGAATTCACACATTGCTGCTAGTTTTATAAACTGGAAGAGTTTATCAGTGTATTGGGAAGGTTGCAGCTGTGATCATACCTTTGATTACCATTTAACTTCTGATTCTAAGACTTTTACTCAAGAAACTAACCCCCAAATTAAATATAGTTGCAGAAAGAGAGGAGGAGAGGGAGAGTAATTTTTTCTTATATTTATACTGCTTTTATTTCAGTAAATTAAAATTTTTTCTTTATAATGGAGTACAGTTGATTAACAATATTATTTTAGTTTCAGGTGTACAGAAAATAATTCAGTTATACATATACATATATATTCTTTTTCAAGTCATTTTCCTGCTTAGGTTATTATAGAATATTTAGCAGAGTATCCTGTGCTGTACACAGTAGGTCCTTCTTGAATATCTGTTTTAAATATAGCAATGTGTATACATTTTTTATATTTATTATGAAGATGTAGTATAAATTGATGAACAGCCATATTTCATATAAATTGTTCATCATGCAGCATTTTGTCTGCACAATAATTATAAATATCTAACAGTCTCTATGTAGAACGGTAGTGAAAGGAATAGGCTAAGAAAAAAAAAAACCCTAATAATTTATAGATGGTGTGAGTATGAAAGTTGCTCAGTCATGTCCGACTCATTGCGATCCCATGGACTGTCCATGGAATTCTCCAGGCCAGAATACTGGAGTGGGTAGCCTTTCCCTTCTCCAGGGGATCTTCCCAGCCCAGGGATCAAACCCAGGTCTCCCGCATTACAGGTGGAATCTTTACCAGCTGAGCCACAAGGGTATTTAGTATAATTTAGCTTTGTTTATTTCTTCATTAATTTAAGATTGTGCCTATAATAATTGTTGCATATGTTAAAAATAATTGAAATATTAAAAAGAAATACACTTACTTTTATATACTTAAGTATATTCTGTCATATACTGTAATATATGATATAAACTATGGCCCTATTTTGTATGAATAAAATTAAAATTTGAAAATAATTTAAAGTAATTTAAAAAAATTCGAAGTCCCCTTTTTGAATGTGAACCGTAAATTGCAAGTTTGATTTGAACCCCAAATACCTGTTAATATATCTGCCTTCTATGGCAACAGAAGACGCTTAACTACTTTTGCACAGCAGAAATTTGCAAACTGCAAACAGCCTGACTTATAATGGCCACAGCAAAAATCTGTGTTGGAAGGAACATTTGATAGTAAACTCACAGCATGACCTGTGAGTTGCCATGATTAGAGAAGATACTCCTCTAAATTGCTTGTTTCCTGTCTCTCTTTAGCATTCCCATGAATGCAAAATAAACCCATTTGAGGAATAAAAATAATATTATGTGTTTAAGAAAAAGAAAACCTTATAAATTCTCCATCTCATGTTCTGTTCAGTTCAGTTCAGTTCAGTCGTTTGGTCATGTCCTACTCTGCGACCCCATGGACTGCAGCACGCCAGGCTTCCTTGTCCATCACCAACTCCGGAGTCTACTCAAACTCATGGCCATAGAGTCAGTGATGCGATCCAACCAACGCACCTTCTGTCGTCTCCTGCTCCTCCTCTCTTCAGTCTTTCCCAGCATCAGGGTCTTTTCAAATGAGTCAGTTGTCTGCATCAGGTGGCCAAAGTATTGCAGTTTCAGCCTCAGCGTTAGTCCGTCCAATGAATATTCAGGACTGATTTCCTTTAGGATGGACAGGTTGGATCTCCTTGCAGTCCAAGGGACTCTCAAGAGTCTTCTCCAACACCACAATTCAGAAGCATCAATTCTTCAGCGCTCAGCTTTCTTTGTAGTCCAACTCTCACGTCCATACATGACTAATGGAAAAACCATAGCTTTGACTAGATGGACTTTTGTTGGTAATGCCTCTGCTTTTTAATATGCTGTCTAGGTTTTTCATAACTTTTCTTCCAAGGAGGAAGTGTCTTTTAATTTCACGGCTGCAGTCACCATCTGCAATGATTTTGGAGCCCCCCAAAAGTCTGTCACTGTTTCCACTGTTTGGCCATCTGTTTGCCATAAAGTGATGGGACCGGATGCCATGATCTTAGTTTTCTGAATGTTGAGTTTTAAGCCAACTTCTTCACTTTCCTCCTTAAACTCCTTCCTTTCAACTCCTTCAGGTGACATATATAGAGTGCTGGAGACCAGGTTCATTTTTTCAAAGCTTAAGCAACTGAAAACAAATGGAACACCCCCTACCCCAACCAAAAACAAATCAAAAGACCAAACTTGTACTCTTCTCTGTTTGAATCGGAAATATCCACTGTTCATGGATATGATTATTTTAAACATTGTACCTATTTAAGTGTAAGAAACTTCATTGTCCAAACAAAATAGTGTTTTTACCTTCCCAACTTTCCACAGAACACACATTGTAAAGGTAGCTGTGATTTTTTTTTTTTTTTTAACAGAATGGATGTGGGATTTAGGTACACAAGTATCTTAGAACAAACCAGATTCTTGATAGTGGCTATTGTTTTCTTTAAGGAGAGCAAATCTCAAATTTACCTGAAAGGGGGAAATAAGCAGTTTCTTTGGTTATTGTAGTTTGGATGATTTTTAAATAGTTTGCTTCTTTTATTTTTGTGTGGACAATTTTTTTTCTTGCCAAAATTTAAAGATGACTACTGTATAATGGGTAGAGAATTTGATATTTTTTAAGTGCAGTTTCATTTCCTATTCTGCAAAAACACCTACCATTTAAATAAAATTGCAGTGCTCCTACAAGCAAAAAATAGTCTTTTGTTATCTTTGTGTATTTATGCATATTTTGTTTTTATATTAACCACAAGAACTCTCTCCAATTCTGGCAGCACTAATAATCTGCAGATTGTCATGTTTTTCATGATGCTAGTGGGAAGTTAAAAAAGACTGATTTGTAGCTGTCTCTTTATTGACATTCCATTCTCTTTTGTTTTTGAAGGCATTTTATTTTGGGATTAGGTCACTTTTGATCCAGTGAATGTTAGAAGGATGTTTGCCTTTTTTAAAGCAGTGGCTTCAAATTGGCAGCACTTTAATGTTGGCTGTTTTACTAAAACTTTGCAAAGTGATTTTGAATTAGTTTTCCTGTCTGCTTTCCATCATGTCATTGCTTTCTTTGCAAGTATTGCTGTGTCCAGGTATTTGGGAGTTGGTTGAAAGTTTCCATATAAGATAATAAACTTTTCTTTTTCCTGAGTTCTTCAACAATGTCAGGTTCTGGCACTTAAAATGTTTTAGCAATTTTCCTGGCTGCTGCTATTACTAAGATGGCAAATTATTTCCTCACATTTTTTCCCCCCTAGTTATCATGGTCATCAAATTTCAGCATCCTGATCAAAATTTCACAAGCTCATACTGTGCCAAGTATTGGCCTTGGAAACTTTAAAGATTGAATAATTTTTTTTCCTACAAAAGAATTACTTGTAATAGCATTTGAAATAAATTGATATGTGAACATTTGAACTATTATTAATATTTGATAATTGTACTAACAAAGGATCTTATCCTGCCCAGCTCTGTAGGGTTACAGTATAAAATTTGGACCGTCTGAGTTTGTAGAAGATATTTTGTTTTAATATTGCATGATGTGGTCTGTGTTTGGGATTAAAACTTATTTGCTTAGCAGTTTTACTATGATTCATGTCTACAGTATGAAAGTTCAGTTATAAAATCAAATGGCATAAGAATTTTGACATTTGTTTGTTTTATGTTTTTGTATTAGAATAGAATTTGGGGGTACTCTGAAGGAACTTTTTGTGATTTATCTCGGGCAGAAAACATGAGCAGAGCTTCATTATTAATGATATATGACATTGAATGTTCTCGGATACACTTGACTATGGAAATTAAAAATGTTCATGAAGATTCTTTTTCATGGGGGGATTAAACAAGGTTTACTTTTAGAATGGCTAAAATTAAAATAATTTACCATACTTAGTGTTGGTGAGAACATAAAGGAAGTAAAACTCAGACACTGCTGGTTGAGAATATAAAATGGTACATTCACTTTGGAAAACAGTTTGGCAGTTTCTTTAAAAGTCATATATACCAGCTACTCCATTTTTGGGTATTTACCCATGAGAAATCTGTTACATCTTGGAATGGTATGACCATACAAATTATTATATACAAATACCTACAAAAGTTTGTTTGCAGTAGCCTTAGATGTCCATTTCAGTAGGTGAATATATAAACAAACTATGGTATACCCACCCAATGGAATAATACTTGGCAGTGAGAAGGAATGGAGTATTGATAATATGGTATAATATGGATTTAGTCACTGAACAACATGGATGAAGCCCAAAATAATTATACTAAGTGAAAGATGCCCCACACGTAAAGTACATGATTGTAGAAAATCTCAGAAAGTGCAAGCTAATCTATAGTGCAGAACTGTAGCTCACTGAGTGCGTGGAAGGAGAGGGTGAGGAGGAGCTAAGGGAGGAATGGGGAAGGAGCATGCGATGTGGTGACATGTTCTTGCTTGGCTGGTGTGGGCTTCTGCAATACAATACGGCAGACCAAGTGGCTTGAACAACAGAAATTAATTTCTCACAGCTCTGGAGGCTGGGAAGTCTGAAATCATGGTGCTCGCATTGCCAAGTTCTGGTGAGGCCTCTCTACCTGGCTTGCACACAGAATTCCTTGCTGTGTCCTCAAATGGTGGAGTGAAAAGATCATCTCTTTCATGTGTCTTCTTATCAGGGTCACTAAGCCCATTCATGAGGACTTCATCCTCATAATCTAACTACTTCCCATAGTTCTTACCTTCTTATACTGTTAAATTGGGGATTAGGGCTTAAATATATGAACTGGAGGATGGCACAAACATTTAGTCGATAGCAGTTCCTTTGGGATAAAGCATATGTTCATTATCTTGATTTTTGGTGGTGATTCCGGTGAGGGATTCATATGCCAAAACTTACCAAGCTGTGAACTTTCTATGAGTGTCATATATTATGTCAACTACTCCTTAGTTAAGCTGTTAAAAAAATTTAAAAAGGTAACACATATGAAAGCATCTCCCATGTTGTCTGAGAGATGGCAATCTCACAATGCATGGCATTCAATGAAAAGGATAAAATGATGAAATGAGCAAAAATCAGTTTTACTTTTACTACAAGAAGAAAACAGGTAAACAGTAGTTTCTCTTGTGGTGAGAAGATTGCTGTGTGTATTTCAGGCTTGTTGTATACGCTGATTCTTATTTATTTCTGTGTTTGTATTCATGGAAGCCACCCTCAGCCTATTGTCCACACATGTGAATGCATACACTAGCGGGCCCTGGGCTGTACTGCGGAAGATGAGTTCACTGAAATGGCCCTTGAAAGGGGAGCTGCATGGTGGAGGGATGCGAGGGCAGAAGTGAACAGGTCAGGGACACTAAGTTTCTCCATGGCTTGATGTGAACTGAAGGAATGAGGGACCTAATACGATTGGCACTTCTTGACCACAGCCCAAGCTCTTCTCTTGACTGAGTAGCTTAGTAGTAGATCCCTTTTGAATCTCGAACAACATTTTGGAACAGGAGAACTAGAACTATTCTGGGAAGACACACACTGTTAAGCCTCTGATAAGAATCTATAATAATGATAAAGACAATGAATAGACAGTTACAGACTCTAAGGCCCTTTGTTGTTATTCTTCATGCGATAGGCAACATACTAGCAGATCTGGTTCTATTCGTAATATATTCTAAACTTGCCTGGTCTGGAGGACTAGAACGATCTAGAGCTGAATGACTTTAATTGTGTCATGCCATCATCATTATCACCATCACTTCACTGCATGGCTGCTATGTTTTGGGACCCAGGCCTAATGCTTCTCAAATATTTAATTTTCACAGTAGCCCTCAGAGAAGACTTTCTGGAAAGTCCTTTTCTCCTGTCCCTCTTTCTCAAATTGAGTTGGAACTTTGTTTCATATGGTTTCATAGCATCATGTACACCTCTGTAATACTTATGACTATTGCAGTCATAAAATGGATTACTTGATTAATATCTATATCTCCTATAGAATGTGGAGCTAGATATATCTTGTCCACAGCATCTTGTACACACTTAAAGCGTAAGATTCTTTGTTGAGTGAGTGAATGAATAAAATATCATAATGTTAAGTTTTATAATATGGGAATAAAGACCCTGTGATACAGTGATTCCTTGTTCTGTTTAAAGATGTTTAATCTAGAGATAATTTTAACTTTAAACAATGAAATAACCAAACAGAAATATGAGCTGTGAGTTGGAAAACAAGGATAGAGATTGAGAAATTGGTATGTTGTAAATAGGTTAAATCAGAGAAATCCTCTGGGTCTCACTAGTTCCAGGGATTGTTAAACTCAAGTCAGTTGTTGAATCCCTTTATCACTGAGAGGCATCAAGTATTTTGTTCAAAAGTCAGAAGTAAAAACTTAACGGTATTATGGCATATGATCTGCATATTGTTTGAATAAATTACAAGTCTTCTGTTAAATTACAACTGGCAAAGTAAATAATAATTATGCTGTATACATAATGACATCTTTCTTTTTGTTATAATATGTTCTTTCAGCCAAGCATATAGCAAGTAGATGTTATGTGTCTAATAATATATATCTAAAGCTATAATGCAGGAAACTAAGATTCAGTCCCTGGGTCAGGAAGATCCCCTGGAGAAGGAAATAGCAACTCACTTCAGTATTCTTGCCTGGGAGATCCCATGGACAGAGGAACCTGTTAGGCTACAACCCATGGGGTCTCAAAAGAGTCAAACGTGACTTTGTCACTAAACAACAACAATAAAATCTTAGATACAACAATACTTGATGATGCTTCTAATCAGGTTTCATCCTGACTATTAAATAGTGAAGAGTTCCCAAACCAAATACAGCAGAAGATAATTTAAATATTAAAATTGTTCAAAGGAGAGGTTCATAGTTATAATTCATCTAAAATGTATAATGTATACTTTACATGATATAAAATCAAATTTTGTATTTTGCTTCAGGACTGTTTTCTTTGTTGTTAGTAATACTCAAAACTCAGGAGGAAATCATTAAAGTAAAATAGTCTTTAAGATAAAGCAGATGACCCAAAATGCATTTATGAATCAGACCGGAACATACTAATACAAGAGCTCTTGAAAGCAGAACACTTGGCCAAGACACAGAGAAGCATTGACAGTGGTCAGAAATGTTCACTTGTACTTTAAAGCATCTTTGATAATATCTCTTCTTCATTGTGCAAAACCTTCTCAAAACAAGCAGCTTTTTTTTTTTTAAATTTTATTCTTCAACAGAACCAAGCTTCATGATAACAGTCTTAGGAAAGCAAATATTTTTAGGTATTCAGGAATATAAGGGCATTAAGCACAGTAGGTATATTTCTGGATACATAAACCCTATGGGTATACTTGATAAGACAAAAGAAAATGGCAGTTAAAAAATGAGGAATATAAAATGGTCACTTTATAAAAGTGGCTGCAGAAGTGAATCAGATACCTCAGTGCATTTTCCAAGAATATTCACGAATGATACAGTTGTCTCCATTTCAGTGCTTTTAGAAAGAATATGCTGACTGCTCTCTTTCCTTTGTCAAGTTATTCAGTGAAAGTGTGTTCTATGATTATGTTATGGAAGTGTTCCTATAAACGAAAATCTCTGAATGTACAACATATTCAGTGAGCCTTAAAAAAACTCCAACTTTAGTCAAGCACTTTAAGCCCCTTATGACCTTCTTCCATCTCCCCCTACGAAGTGCCCGTTCTGCGCATTCACGGCCTGTTCTCCGGCATGTGCCACAGTCATTACCATCCCTTTGTCATTTTCATGCTCAATCCTACTTTCAATACAAATAAAAAAGGTTTTTGGTTTTGTGATTGGTTCTCCCATGAGCTTATTATTCACATCATAATTTTTTTTAGACTTTGTTCATGTTTTACCTTTTCTAGGAAGCCTTTCTCACATAATCCTGCTCAACTGATCTCTTCTTTTTCTGATGTAATATTTACAGTACTTAAAACTTAATACTTCAGCTCTCTACTTTTCCTTATGAATGTATATTAGTTTGTGGATTTCTGGCTTGAAGTATGAGGTCTTGGTCATGATGGTTAGTTTTCATTAAGCATATAGTTTTGAATTAGTCAGTTTGGAATAATTTCTGGATTGTAGGAATCTGTCTGATTGTCTCATGGCTAGCTTGTGGTCCCTTATCAATTTACTTTTCTCAAAATAGGAAAAATCAATGTTTGAAACTAGTGAAAACTTGGAGTAATTTATTATGTTTCTCTCTGTAGAAACAACATATCAAATGTGGTTGAATGATAGAAGTGTATATTTATATTTTTAAAAGAAGTAACAGCACAAATGGCTGTGATGAGTACAACTACTCATCAGAAAAATAGATCTGATCATAATTTATGTATCACATAGAAACACATGCGTATACCTGTGTAATATAATGTTCTTGAGTTGTCTTTACCACTCAAAGAGTTGTCTCTCTCTTTTTTTTTAAGTTAATTATTTTTTTTGTATTTTGCTTCAGGACTGTTTTCTTTGTTGTTAGTAATACTCAAAACTCAGGAGGAAATCATTAAAGTAAAATAGTCTTTAAGATAAAGCAGATGACCCAAAATGCATTTATGAATCAGACCGGAACATACTAATGCAAGAGCTCTTGAAAGCAGAACACTTGGCCAAGACACAGAGAAGCATTGACAGTGGTCAGAAATGTTCACTTGTACTTTAAAGCATCTTTGATAATATCTCTTCTTCATTGTGCAAAACCTTCTCAAAACAAGCAGCTTTTTTTTTTTTAAATTTTATTCTTCAACAGAACCAAGCTTCATGATAACAGTCTTAGGAAAGCAAATATTTTTAGGTATTCAGGAATATAAGGGCATTAAGCACAGTAGGTATATTTCTGGATACATAAACCCTATGGGTATACTTGATAAGACAAAAGAAAATGGCAGTTAAAAAATGAGGAATATAAAATGGTCACTTTATAAAAGTGGCTGCAGAAGTGAATCAGATACCTCAGTGCATTTTCCAAGAATATTCACGAATGATACAGTTGTCTCCATTTCAGTGCTTTTCAGAAAGAATATGCTGACTGCTCTCTTTCCTTTGTCAAGTTATTCAGTGAAAGTGTGTTCTATGATTATGTTATGGAAGTGTTCCTATAAACGAAAATCTCTGAATGTACAACATATTCAGTGAGCCTTAAAAAAACTCCAACTTTAGTCAAGCACTTTAAGCCCCTTATGACCTTCTTCCATCTCCCCCTACGAAGTGCCCGTTCTGCGCATTCACGGCCTGTTCTCCGGCATGTGCCACAGTCATTACCATCCCTTTGTCATTTTCATGCTCAATCCTACTTTCAATACAAATAAAAAAGGTTTTTGGTTTTGTGATTGGTTCTCCCATGAGCTTATTATTCACATCATAATTTTTTTTAGACTTTGTTCATGTTTTACCTTTTCTAGGAAGCCTTTCTCACATAATCCTGCTCAACTGATCTCTTCTTTTTCTGATGTAATATTTACAGTACTTAAAACTTAATACTTCAGCTCTCTACTTTTCCTTATGAATGTATATTAGTTTGTGGATTTCTGGCTTGAAGTATGAGGTCTTGGTCATGATGGTTAGTTTTCATTAAGCATATAGTTTTGAATTAGTCAGTTTGGAATAATTTCTGGATTGTAGGAATCTGTCTGATTGTCTCATGGCTAGCTTGTGGTCCCTTATCAATTTACTTTTCTCAAAATAGGAAAAATCAGTGTTTGAAACTAGTGAAAACTTGGAGTAATTTATTATGTTTCTCTCTGTAGAAACAACATATCAAATGTGGTTGAATGATAGAAGTGTATATTTATATTTTTAAAAGAAGTAACAGCACAAATGGCTGTGATGAGTACAACTACTCATCAGAAAAATAGATCTGATCATAATTTATGTATCACATAGAAACACATGCGTATACCTGTGTAATATAATGTTCTTGAGTTGTCTTTACCACTCAAAGAGTTGTCTCTCTCTTTTTTTTTAAGTTAATTATTTCTAAAAGGACTATCTAAAGCATTGGCAGAAAGATTTCTCAAAAAGTATTTTAATCGGTTTTCCAACCCTTATTTTATAACTATTTTAAGCAGTCCAAAAAACTTAAGATTTTATAAGGACATTTTAACATTGAGGAAATTTAAAGCCACTAAGCACCAAAAAATTGAATTAAAACAAAAGATGACCCCAAACAAGAAGTCACTATCAAGTGAAGGTAAAGAATAGGCCATCATTACATAATATATAAAATAGATAACTAATAAGAGCCTACTGTGTAGTATGAGGAACTCTACTCTGTGACCTATATGAGAAAAGAATCTATAAAAGAGTGGATATATGTATATGTATAGCTGACTCACTTTGTCGTGCCCCTGAAACTAACACAACATTGTAAGGCAACTGTGCTCCAATAAAATTTTTTTAAAAAGATTGCAATCATTAAGGTTTCTCTAGGATAAAATCTTATGAGGAATATTCTTATCAGTTGTACTTACTAAGGAATTGTAGAGGATTGAAAAGTGTGTGGGTAACAGGCAAGGGGTAACAGAAAATGGACACTATTTTTGCAGAAAAGGTGAAAGAAGCTAAGATTTTTGAGAAACCATATCCTGTGGTCTTTGAATGAAGAGAAGTATTCTTTAATTTTTTGTTGATGTAATGCATATAATCACATAACATTTTATCTTGGGCAGAGCTTTGCAACCTATGGGCAATTATGAAATGTCAGTAAAGACAGAATTGGTATTAAGTAGATGTCAGGAACATTTTAGATGATAATGGAAGAAAAATGTATACTCAAACACATAATTATGAAATGTATAATATGTAAGGTAGGGAAAGGGCTTCCCTGATGGCTCGGAGGTTAAAGCATCTGCCTCCAATGTGGGAGACCCAGGTTCGATCCCGGGGTCGGGAAGATTCCCTGGAGAAGGAAATGGTAACCCACTCCAGTATTCTTGCCTGGAGAATCTCATGGACAGAGAAGCCTGGTAGGCTATAGTCCACGGGGTCACAAAGAGTCGGACACAACTAAGTTGACTTCACCTTCATAATATATGAAATATGATTTATAATGTGACATATAATATATAATATACATCATTTATTGAGAATTATTTTCTGTAACATACATAGTATTTAATAATGTATTAATAGGACTTTTTGTTTATGTTCATATAGGTAATGAAATTTCCCTATATAATAGTCCACACCACTGTCTTCCTATATACTTGTATGTAGGTATGTGTATATGGTGTATAGCGTCTTTGTTAGTTTCCTTAATAAACCAGTGAGTTGGGAGTTGAGATAGTAAACTTCTGCTTTTTTCCTCATTAAGTAAAAGATGGACTCTTCCAAAAGAAATGTTAACATAAATTCCAAGGGACCTTAGATGTTCCATATTTTAAAAAATATGAGAAAAAGCACCATGTGGAGTCCCTCTGGATATATCCCTGTAGGATAGACCCTGCAGTTGGACTTGGCTTCCCCAGTTGGTGATGTGTGAGAGCTCCCGTAACCTGCATTTCTGTCTTTTTTTCCAAGACTCTTATCTGTTTGCCGCTTCTGTTATTTCCTGGTATTTGTACAAGTTACTGTAATGCTTTTAGTTTCCTTCTTATCAGTTAACATTTGGCCCAGGTTCAGCATTTTGAAGTGTGGGAGGCAGAAGGAAATGTACAGATCATGGATTACAAGTAACTTGGTCTCCCAGATTCAGAATGATGCATATCATGCTGGCCTTGAGATATAGGGTAAATTAAGGATGATTATAATAGAGGGAGAGCATCTTTTAAAAACTGGTTTCAGAAAGTTTAAGCATAATCCAAAATGCAGAACATCCTGCCAAGAAACAAGGTATTGGAAACTAGTTTCATAATGAGATCATAGAAGAGGTAGACTGTTTGAATGACTGTTGTATGGTGTTCCTTGATGATAAAGAGAAAGCAGAGGTACTTAATAATTATTTTACTTGGATTTTTTTTTAAATCAAAAAATGCTTCAAGTTCCTAAGGTAGAACAAAACTGGCTAACAGGAATTTGATGTCTTAAATGATATGGAAATAGTTAGCCCTTTGGTAACAAAGGTATTTTGTCTTGAGTCCAAGATTTACCACGCAAGGGATCTTGGAAAATCACTAATCATCTTTATAAAAAATTGAAGAGTTCTAAGTGATTAAAGATAATTTTCCAGAGGGATAATAAAAGAATTTATAAATTACCAATTAATTAATGTAATCTCAGTTTTTAGCAGAATTTCAAAACCAACTTGTGAATCTGTGAGCACTTAGAAAAGTGGCAGTGATTAATAGAAGGTGGTGCAGTGTCCAGAATCCAAGAGGAAATCATGCCATACCAAGTTAATTAGACAAGGAGTCCATCAGACTGAAGTGGTTCAAGTGCCTTAGTCGCCTACATAAACAAACCCAAACTTAAGCCTGTAATGCCTCAAGGTTAAGGAATGAAAACCTAAAAACAACCGATCATAAAGAGCAAACAGGACTTTCCCAAATAAGGCAGCCGTGTATAGTCAATGGTGTAATTCCACTATAAAAATCTTGTCTTCCCTATAAAAATCTTGCCCCTATCTCCTGTCAGTGAACATCTCCTCACCACTTCT
The DNA here is from genome assembly GCA_006408675.1 of Madoqua kirkii. Classification (NCBI taxonomy): domain Eukaryota; kingdom Metazoa; phylum Chordata; class Mammalia; order Artiodactyla; family Bovidae; genus Madoqua; species Madoqua kirkii. The sequence continues at coordinate 16,758 of SJYC01081790.1, read as the reverse complement.
TGATTTACATTGTCCTGTTACAATGGATTTTTGCTTGTTTCTTTATCTTTCAACAGTTGACACCTCTTTTCAAACAATTATTTGATTGGGGATGCAGAGAATTTTGTGTATGTGGTGAGTCTGGATTGTTTTTACAAAATTTCTTTTGATATTCTTACAAAGTAGGTGGAAAAGTGTGGACTTCCTGAAAATGGTTAGCTTAGTTCTTAGTTGTAAAATTAACCCGTCAAGGACTGTTGTTGAATGGATCAGTGTATCTTCCTATGGGAGGTTCCTAGTTTGTTGGAAGATTCCTTCTTGGTTTTGCCCTGTTTACAAGGTTATCAGTGGCTTGCCGAAGGACTGGAAAAGGTCAGTTTTCATTCCAATTCCAAAGAAAGACAATGCCAAAGAATGCTCAAACTACCGCACAATTGCACTCATCTCACATGCTAGTAAAGTAATGCTGGAAATTCTCCAAGCCAGGCTTCAGCAATACGTGAACCGTGAACTCCCTGATGTTCAAGCTGGTTTTAGAAAAGGCAAAGGAACCAGAGATCAAATCGCCAGCATCTGCTGGATCATGGAAAAAGCAAGAGAGTTCCAGAAAAACATCTATTTCTGCTTTCTTGACTATGCCAAAGCCTTTGACTGTGTGGATCACAATAAACTGGAAAATTCTGAGAGAGATAGGAATACCAGACCACCTAACCTGCCTCTTGAGAAATCTGTATGCAGGTCAAGAAGCAAGAGTTAGAACTGGACATGGAACAACAGACTGGTTCCAAATAGGAAAAGGAGGACGTCAAGGCTGTATACTGTCACCCTGCTTATTTAACTTATATGCAGAGTACATCATGAGAAACGCTGGACTGGAAGAAACACAAGCTGGAATCAAGATTGCCAGGAGAAATCTCAATAACCTCAGATATGCAGATGACACCACCCTTATGGCAGAAAGTGAAGAGGAGCTAAAAAGCCTCTTAATGAAAGTGAAAGAGGAGAGTGAAAAAGTTGGCTTAAAGTTCAACATTCAGAAAATGAAGATCATGGCATCCGGTCCCATCACTTCATCAGAAATAGATGGGGAGATAGTGGAAAGAGTGTCAGACTTTATTTTTTTGGGCTCCAAAATCACTGCGGATGGTGACTGCAGCCATGAAATTAAAAGACGCTTACTCCTTGGAAGAAAAGGTATGACCAACCTAGATAGTATATTCAAAAGCAGAGCCATTACTTTGCCGACTAAGGTCCGTCTAGTCAAGGCTATGGTTTTTCCTGTGGTCATGTATGGATGTGAAAGTTGGACTGTGAAGAAGGCTGAGTGCCAAAAAACTGATGCTTTAGAACTGTGGTGTTGGAGAAGACTCTTGAGAGTCCCTTGGACTGCAAGGAGATCCAAGCAGTCCATTCTGAGGGAGATCAGCCCTGGGATTTCTTTGGAAGGAATGATGCTGAAGCTGAAGCTCCAGTACTTTGGCCACCTCATGTGAAAAGTTGACTCATTGGAAAAGACTCTGATGCTGGGAGGGCTTGGGGCAGGAGGAGAAGGGGACGACAGAGGATGAGATGGCTGGATGGCATCATGGACTCGATGGACGTGAGTCTGAGTGAACTCCGGGAGTTGGTGATGAACAGGGAGGCCTGGCGTGATTCATGGGGTTGCAAAGAGTCGGACACGATTGAGCGACTGAAATGAATTGAACTGGGTAGACTCAAGGCCTGTTTGTCAATTCTGTTTATCTAAAGTCCTGGAATGAGTAGTGAGAGGGAGGTAAGAGCACAGTCAGGAGTCAGATGAAGTCTGAATGCTGATTCCGAAGCATGTTACTTGTGTGATTTTGTACCTTTGTTTCCTTAGCTTAAAATTGTGGGGCCCTAAATGGGAAACCTCGGAGAAAAGAAAAAATAGAGGCTAGCTTGACAGTTGGAGACAGTTGGAAACAGTTGGCGCCTGGCGGAAGTGTTAGGGGTGGGGTCTGTGTTTGTCAGAGTTTTTGATTGACTCTCGATTTCCATGCAGGAGAGGATTTGACCTTTAACATGATTGGTGCAACTGAAGGCACATAATGATTTGACCTTTAACGTGATTGTTGCAACTATGGAAAGTCCCTCCTAAACCACCCCCTGCTTGCCTATATAAGCTGGGAGTTTGCAGCAATAAAGTGGAACTGCTTTGATGGAACCCTTGTCGTGTCTGATTGTCTCTCGCTCGCCGAGGGGCTGGGTTGGCAGACAGCAGGCTCACCTCTCCTCGGGACCCCTGGACTTTGCTGAGGGAAGTTCCACTGCCTCCACTCTTTCTGCGGAGCGCCCCCCAGCAAAAATAACAGTTTTCTGTGTTACAGACAGTAGGCACTCATCAAATACTAGTTTATCTCTTAAAAGAATAAAGGTACCTATTTCAAGGTACTCAAAAGTTGTTTAATAATACTATTATTAATAATAACTATTTAATAACTATGGGGTTGTATTACATATAAATATAAAATAGATATAGCTTTATTGAAATTGATCACTTATACAAATACAAATGTATGTATGAAAGAGAAAAAGAGAAATTCTGAATGTTTGTATAGCTTCAGATAACAGTATAATAATGCTGACAAAAATAGGGTCTGCATTAATAGTAACATGGTTGAGGTATGACATACCATGTTGAGCTTGCTCATTTTTTTTGGGAATAACATTGACAAAGTTGATTTCAGTCCAGTGATGGATCTTGAAACCATGTTGCTTGAAAAACAGCTGAAAAAATGGAGTATGTTTAACCTGAACACAAGAAGATAGAATCCTCTCTCTCTCTCTCTCTCTCTATATGTGTGTGTGTGTGTGTGTGTATACGTATGTGAACTCGCTCAGTCGTGTCCAAATCTTTGCGACCCCGTGAACTGTAACCCACCAGGCTCCTCTGTCCCTGAGATTCCCCAGGCAACAATACTGGAGTGGGTTGCCATTTCCTTCTCCAGTGGATCTTCCCAACCCAGAGATCAAACCTGGGTCTCCCGCATGGTGGGCAGATGTTTTATCCTCTCAGCCACCAGGGAACACATATGTATGTGTACATGTATGTATGTACACACACATGTATGTGTATATATATACATGTGTGTGTGTGTGTGTGTGTGTGTGTGTGTATCTGTCTATCTGCATGAGGTTGAAAGCTTGAAGATATTTTGCATGGCTCAAAAATGCACATGGGCCAGGTGGTGAGGCTACTTACAAAAAAATAGTTACAATATCCTTACTATTACTCAGATTATGGATTTTGTCTCATTGAAGTTTGGGTTCACTGTTGCTGAAGGTTTTCAAGCTGGATGAGCATTCCACAGAGATGAATTTGGCAGTGTTATTGTATAGGTTTGAGGATGCTCTTGGAGTTGGAGAAAGTGAGCAGGTTGCTCAGGAGGAGCAAGAAATCTGGGCAGGTTTTCTGTTGAAGGCAGAAAAGATTGAGGAGAGTCTTATAACAAGAAAATCAGGATTTAGGGGTAAGGGTTGGGGACTATAATTAGGAATAATATAAAATTATCTACAAGTAACTTTTAAAAACTTAATCATGGCATGGAATACAAACCATTCCTTTTTGGACAGTGTATTTTAAGTAAAACTTGATTCAGTTGGAAGAAGGAACAAATTCCTAACCTTAAGTAGAATTTCTCCCTCAAAACAACCACAAAATGATTAGTTAATTTTTAAGTCCAGGGCATTGAGTGATACCAAAGTGTCCCCTAAGAATAAGGAGTATGTTGAATAAATACTTAAACATATTTCTTCCTTCCTTCCAAAATCTATGATCTTAAATTTTGAACTAAATTCTTCATTTTAAAGAATCACATTGTTAGGCGCCTAAAATCTTATCTAAAAATCTGTGAGAAGCCATGAGTTATGTTTACTGACTACATTTTTCCCAACTGCATTTTTTAAAGTTATTAAAAAAAATCCACGGGGGATACTCCTGCTGAGGTTGAGGAGAGAAAATTCAGACCTGCTATCATAGTATCTCTGGAGAACATGGCGTTGATGATCATACATTCTATCAGGACTGTTCTGCATTGGTGAAACTCATGGACAATATCCATGAAAGCAAAGCCACAGCTGAAGAGGTATTTGTCATACCTGTAAGAATGATTGTATAAGATTTTCTATGATCTTAAATTTTGAACTAAATTCTTCATTTTAAAGAATCACATTGTTAGGCGCCTAAAATCTTATCTAAAAATCTGTGAGAAGCCATGAGTTATGTTTACTGACTACATTTTTCCCAACTGCATTTTTTAAAGTTATTAAAAAAAATCCACGGGGGATACTCCTGCTGAGGTTGAGGAGAGAAAATTCAGACCTGCTATCATAGTATCTCTGGAGAACATGGCGTTGATGATCATACATTCTATCAGGACTGTTCTGCATTGGTGAAACTCATGGACAATATCCATGAAAGCAAAGCCACAGCTGAAGAGGTATTTGTCATACCTGTAAGAATGATATGTATAAGATTAAATGGAGCTGAAATTATATTGAGTACGTCTCATCCTGTGATATCCTGCCCATATTTCTGCTCCTTGAATACTCCTTGTTGGATGTATTGTGTCATAGTTTTTGGCTGATTGAGAAGGCTATCAAAGAGAACCAAAAATTAGGACAAGAGCTGAATTCGGAGCACAGTGAACAATGAGGCAGCAGAGAGTGTTTGCAGAAAGGGTCTGTATGGTAAGAACTGATCTAACACTTGTGCACGCAAAGGAAAATACATGGTCACTGGTTTTACAGAACCCGGCATTGAAGTTGGTGATAAACCTTCTTCCTCTTCTTCCCCTTCTCCCTCTTCTTTTCTACCACCACCAATTCTGCCTCCTCCTCCTTTTTTGTGCTTCTCTTCTTCCCTCTTGTTATTACTCCTCTTTCCTCTTCTTTTTTAAATAGCTTCATTTTGAAATATGACATGTGATCAAGAGATATATAAGGCTGGAAATATGATTTAAAGGATTATTGTAAATATAAATCCTGGCAGTCATCACCAGGTCAGGAAAAAGAACATTACCAACTCTCCTATGTATCCCATCCCAGTTATAATCCCCTCCTGCTCCCCAGTTCTTTTCCTTTCTCTTTAGAATTTTGCAACTCACTATGTGTGCATATCTAAACAATCTTATTTGATCATACTTGATTTTGAGTTTCATGTAAGTATAATCATACTATAGGAACTTTAGTGATTTGTGCTTTTTTAACTTACTATAATAATCTATGGTTATTGATGAGGTTGAGCACCTTATCATGTGTTCATTCACTATTTGGATTTCCTCTTTTGTGAAGTATCTGTATAGATCTTGTAGCAGTTTAGTTCAGTTTAGTCCAGTCACTCAGTCGTGTCCGACTCTTTGCGACCCCATGAATCCCAGCACACCAGGCCTCCCTGTCCATCACCAACTCCCGGAGTTCACTCAGACTCGCATCCATCAAGTCTGTGATGCCATCCAGCCATCTCATCCTCGGTCGTCCCCTTCTTCTCCTGCCCCCAATCTCTCCCAGCATCAGAGTCTTTTCCAATGAGTCAACTCTTTGTATGAGGTACACAAAGTACTGGAATTTCAACTTTAGCATCATTCTTTCCAAAGAAATCCCAGGGTTGATCTCCTTCAGAATGTACTGGTTGGATCTCCTTGCAGTCCAAGGGACTCTCAAGAGTCTTCTCCAACACCACAGTTTAAAATCATCAATTCTTTGGTGCTCAGCCTTCTTCACAGTCCAACTCTCACATCCATACATGACCACAGGAAAAACCATAGCCTTGACTAGACGGACCTTAGTCAGCAAAGTAATATCTCTGCTTTTGAATATGCTATCTAGGTTGCTCATAACTTTTCTTCCAAGGAGATCTTGTATAGGACTGTCTATATTCCAGATTCCTTTGTCTATTATGTATATTACAGTTTTTTCTTCCATTCAGTGACTTGTCTTTTCTTCTTCTTGACATCTTTCGATCAGCAGAAGTACTTTATTTGAATATAGTCACGTTTACTTGTGACATCTTCCTCCAGAGAGAATCTGTATTTGTTTCTACCTTCTGGAGGCACTTTGAGTCTGTCACCACCAAATTCAAGGCTTGAGCTTCTTTGGATGACCCTCCTAATGCTGATCACAGCTGCAAATCTATTCTATTTCACTTGTACCCTTCAGTTGAGGTTCCACAAGGAATCTATTTTTTCTTCTTCCAGGGTGGTCTTCTACTAGAAGCCTCACCCTGTGTCAACTTGGGACTTCAAACACCTACTAGTGAACCCACTGAGAGAAAATTCAGACCTATAGGAATTTTGAAATTTGCATTCAAGGAAAGTTGTATTCCCATGCTAGCTTATCTCTCTGGGTTCTTGTTTTTCCTTCAATAACTGTCAGATTGTTCTGATAATTCCTTATTATCTTGTTACCTGTTTGATGATTTTAAAGTGATTTATTAAACAAAAATGTCCAGTATTTTAAAGAATTTTTTCTTATTTGATGGTGGAGGGAGATTGGTTTGAAAACCTAGTTCATCATTATTGTGCACTGACCCTTCTCTAGTGGTTCTTTATCAAGGGTGTATACCTGCCTCAAATAGCATGCATTCTTAGTCATTCAGTTGTGTCTGACTCTTTGCAACCCTGGACTGTAGCCCACCAGGCTCCTCTGTCCATGGGACTCTTTCCAGGCAAAAATACTGGAGTGCGTTGCCCTTTCCTCCTCCATACCATCTTCCTGACTCAACAGTTGAACCTGTGTCTCCTGCTTGTTCAACATTGCAAGCAGGTTCTTTACCACTGAGCTAACAGGGAAGCCCTGATCCAAATAGTAACTTTCTGTACCCCCAACATACCCATGCTTGGGTCCCCCCACAGAGATTCCGATTCAGTATGTCTGTGGGATGGCAAGTCTAATTTCGAAAGTCTTCCTGGGTGATTCTTTTCTGTAGAATGATTGAAATATCATTGTAGAACAAAATCAGTCTGTCTACCTGTTGACAAAGAAACTATACCGGCTATCCTGATGTATACATTTAAAGGAGGTTGAAATCAGCAATATTATTTGAGGACAGGGGTAATTCAGGTTTCCTGGATTGCTTTGGCATCCAGAGTGAGCCAAAACCCAGCAGACGGTATGTTCTAACTGGAGTAGGAGCTGCTGCAGTCAGTTCTTTACTGTGTACTTACTCTTGAGCAGGAAGAATAACAGGGAAGAGGGAAGTTTTGGCTGCTTGCTTCCCAGTCCATTGGTTTTTGTGTGTGTGTGTGGCTCCTCCCATGAGGTACAAACCAAATCACCAGTCCCTTAAACATCTATAGAAGCTCCTGGTGCACCACCCACAGCTACAGGATCTATGTTTCCTGTCTTTGAAGTTTCTGCCTTTTATTCTCCAGTCCTTCTTCCACCAGGAACACAAACTTAACAATAATCAAACCCCTTGTTTGATTCTTGTTGTTAGTAATCATAAGTTACTTATGATATATTTCAGTATAGTCAGTAATACATGTGTGTGCTCAAATTATCTTCCCCTGTAGACATAGTTGGTTATGTAGATGAACCGAGTCTGCCATCTAAAGTGGTCACTAAGAACACTTCAGATGTTGCTTGATAAGTACGAACCACAAAATTAATGAATGAAATGAATGTTAAAAGTAATTCTCCATTAGTGAGATGAATGTGTGTGGTTCGTTAGGAGTTATACGGATATCTCCATCCTTTGCTTGGAGAAAGTATAAGAATCTTGCAAGTGAAATAGCTAACATCTGCAGAATAAACCCCTGAATTGAGAATTCAGTGTTTTCACTCAGAGGAGTATTCTGCCTCCTGATTCGACTAGATTAGCTGATCCTCCGGGAATGGTGGTCTTTCATGCAGAGTGGTGGTTGGAGTGCCTAAAAAGTCAAAGAGGGGAGTTTAAGAGTCAAAGCAACAGGTGACATGGTGGTGTTATGTCTGTCTGCTAATGCTTGTTTGAACTTGGAGCCAGGTTCATTGCAAAAATGTCTTGCGGATTATTCTGGGATACACCTAATGTTTATCAAAAGAACTGGACAGTTATGATGGGCCCAGGTGGTATAAATCAGTTTGTAGCACAGCTTCTTCTCCCCATCTCCATGTAGGAAGCTCTTTATTTTGGGAAACCCATTTCTCGGCTTACAAGAGAAAGGAGCAGAACTCCTTTCTGTTTTATATTAGAAGGTTCCTTTTATTGTATCCTGTATCCCGTTTTTTTCATTTGTTAGATCTCTGGCTAACATAATGATAGTAGTGATAGCCTCAGCCTACATCAGTTCAACCACTCAGTTGTGTCTGACTCTCTGCCACCCCATGGACTGCAGCATGCCAGCCTTCCCTGTCCATCACCAACTCCTAGAGCTTCCTCAGACTCATGCCCATTGAGTCGGTGGTGCCATCTCCAGCCATCTCATCCTCTGTTGTCTCCTTCTCCTCTTGCCTTCAATCTTTCCCAGCATCAGGGTCTTTTCCAACAAGTCAGCTCTTTGCATCAGGTGGCCAAAGTATTGGAGTTTCAGCTTCAGCATCAGTCCTTCCAATGAATATTTAGGACTGATTTCCTTTAAGATGGACTGGTTGGCTCTCCTTGTAGTCCAAGGGACTATCAAGAGTCTCCCACAATACCACAGCTCAAAAGCATCAATTCTTTGGCATTCAGCTTTCTTTATATTCCAACTCTCACATCCATACATGACTACTGGAAAAAACATAGCTTTGACTAGAGGGATCTTTATCCTCAGGTTAGATAACAGGGAGAAAACACAGCCCGCCCATCAACAGAAAATTGGATTAACGATTTACTGAACATGGCCCTGCCCATCAGAACAAGGTCCAGTTTCCCCTTCAGTCACTCTTTCCCATCAGGAAGCTTCCATAAGCCTCTTATCCTTATCCATCAGAGTGTAGACAGAATGAAAACCACAATCACAGAAAACTAATCAGCCTACATAGCACAGGCAAATAGACAATAATGATCAAGTCAAATATGAGAACTCCCTGTCCTGGTCTGGAACTATGAGACTAGAGGCAAAAGTTTCAGCTGTCTCAGCAGATTTTGGGAGCATTCCCTTTTCTAGAGGAATGATGCAGACATGTGTTTTATGAGTGCTCTTAATGATCTATTCAGTCATCTCCACGATAGTATGAGAAATGTGTTCTTATTCCCATTCCCGTTTTGTGCATAAGGAGTCCAATGGTCAGGCAATCCTCAGTAACCTGGTAAATTTGAGCAGTGAGCCCAGCACTTTAAAAGGCTTCTGACTTTGATGCTCTATTGTGTTTCTTCCAAACTCAAAGGCAGATCTGGCTTAGTCTCTGTGGAGTCTCCAGGTGCGCACAAGGTTTTGTTTGAGTCCTCCGAGCGTCTAAGCTGGGTATGGGGTTTGATTCTAATCGCGATTTCACCCCTCCTACCATCTTGCTGGGGCTTCTCTTTTGCCCTTGGACGTGGGGTATATTTTTTTGGTGGGTTCCAACATTGTCCTGTCAACAGTTGTTCAGCAGCAAGTTGTAATTTTGGAGTTCTCACGGGAGAAGATGAGCGCATGTCCTTCTACTCCGCCATCTTAAATGTCATCAGTCATGGTGGAGAGTTCTGACAGAATGTGGTCCACTGGAGAAGGGAATGGCAAACCACTTCTGCATTCTTGCCTTGAGAACCCCATGAATCCTATGACAAGGCAAAAGTATAGGATACTGAAAGATGAACTCCCCAGGTCAGTAGGTGCCCAATATGCTATGGAGAAGAGTGGAAGAATGACTCCAGAAAGAATGAAGCGATAGAGCCAAAGCAAAAACAGCACCCAGTTGTGGATGTGACTGTTGATGGAAGTTAAGTCCAATGCTGTAAAGAACAGTATTGCATAGGAATCTGGAATGTTAGGTCCATGCTGCTGCTGCTGCTAAGTTGCTTCAGTCTATCTGACTGTGTGACCCCATAGACGGCAGTCCATCAGGCTCCTCTATCCCCAGGAATCTCCAGGCAAGAATAATGGAGTGGATTGCCTTTCCCTCTCCAATGCATGCATGCATGCATGCTAAGTCGCTTCAGTCATGCCTGACTGTGCAACCCTACGGGCAGCAGCCCACCAGGCTCCTTTGTCCACAGGATTCTCTAGATAAGGATACTGGAGTGGGTTGCCATTTCCTTCTCCAGTTGGTCCATGGATCAAGGTAAATTGGAAGTGGTCCAACAGGAGATGGAAAGAATGAACATCAACATTTTAGGAATCAGTGAACTAAAATAGACTAGAATGGGTGAATTTAACTCAGATGACCATTATATCTACTATTGTGGGCAAGAATCCCTTAGAAGAAATGGAGTAACCCTCATAGTCAACAAGAGTCCAAAATGCAGTACTTGGTGCAGTCTTGAAAACAACAGAATGATCTCTGTTCATTTCCAAGGCAAACCATTTAGTATCACAGTAATCTAAATCTATACCCCAACCAATGATGCTGAAGAAGCTGGAGTTGAATGGTTCTATGAAGACCTACAAGAGCTTCTAGAACTAACACCCCAAAAAGATGTTTTTTTTCATTATAGGAGACTGGAATGTAAAAGTAGGAAGTCCAGAGAAACCTGGAGTAACAGGCAAATTTGGCCTTGGAGCACAGAAGGAAGCAGGGCAAAGGCTAACAGAGTTTTGCCTAGAGAACGCACTGGTCATAGCACACACCCTCTTCAACAACACAAGAGAAGACTCTACACATGTCCTCACCAGATGATCAATACCAAAGTTAGACTGATTATATTCTTTGCAGCCATAGACAGAGAAGCTCTATACAGTCAACAAAAACAAGACCAGGAGCTAACTGTGGCTCAGATCATGAACTCCTTATTGCCAAATTCAGACTTAAATTGAAGAAAGTAGGGAAAACCACTAGACCTATATAAAATCCCTTACAATTATACAGTGGAAGTGGCAAATAGATTCAAGAGATTAGATCTGATAGACAGTGCCTGAAGAACTATGGATGGAGGTTTGTGACATTGTATAGGAGTCAGTGATAAAGACCATCCCCAAGAAAAAGAAATGCAAAAAGGTAAAATGGCTATCTGAAAAGAAGAGAAGCTAAAGGCAAAAGAGAAAAGGAAATATATATACCCATTTGAATGCAGAGTTCCAAAGAATAGCAAGGAGAGGTAAGAAAGCCTTCTTCAGTGATCAATGCAAAGAAATAGAGGAAAACATACGGGAAAGACTAGAGATTTCTCCAAGAAAATTAGAGACACCAAGGTAACATTTCATGCAAAGATGGACACGAGAAAGGACAGAAACAATATGGACCTAACAGAGGCAGAAGATATTAAGAAGAGGTGGCAAGAATACACAGAAGAACTGTACAAAAAAGATCTTCATGATCCAGATAACCACGATGATGTGATCACTCACCTAGAGCCAGACACCCTGGAATGCAAAGTCAAGTGGTCTTAGGAAGCGTTACTGGAAAAAAATAAAAAGCTAGTGGAGGTGATGAAATTCCAGTTGAGCTATTTCAGATCCTAAAAGATGATGCTGTGAAAGTGCTGCACTCAATATGCCAGCAATTTTGGGAAACTCAGCAGTGGCCACAGGATTGGAAAAGAAGGTCAGTTTTCATTTCAGTCCCAAAGAATGGCATTGCCGAAGAATGCTCAAACTATTATGCAATTGCACTCACCTCAAACACAAGCAAACTAATGCTCAAAATTCTCCAAGCCAGGCTTCAGCAGTATGTGAACTGTGAACTTCCAGATGTTCAAGCTGATTTTAGAAAAGGCAGAGGAACCAGAGATCAAATTGCCAACATCCATTGGATCAACAAAAAAGCAACAGACTTTCAGAAAAACATCTACTTCTGCTTTATTGACTACACCAGAGTCTTTGTGTAGATCACAGCAAACTAGAAAATTCTTAAAAAGCTGGTAATACCAGACCACCTTAGCTGTCTCCTGAGAAATCTGTATGCAGGTCAAGAAGCAACAGTTAGAACTGGACATGGAACAGCAGACTGGTTTCAGATTGGGAAAGGAGTGTGTCAAGGCTGTATATTGTCACTCTGCTTATTTAACTTATTTGCAGAATACATCATGGGAAATGTTGGGCGGGATGAAGCACAAGCTGGAATCAAGATTGCTGGGAGAAATATCAATAACCTCAGGTATGCAGATGACAGCACCTTTATGACAGAAAGTGAAGAATTAAAGAGCCTCTTGCTGAAAGTGAAAGAGGAGAGTGAAAAAGGTTGGCTTAAAACTCAACATTCAGAAAGCTAAGATCATGGCATCTAGTCCCATCACTTCATGGCAAATAGATAGGGAAACAATGGAAACAGTGAGAAACTTTATTTTGGGGGGCTCCAAAATCACTGCAGAAGGTGACTGCAGCCATGAAAATTAAAAGACACTTGCTTCTTGAAAGAAAAGCTATGACCAACCTTGGCAGCATATTGTAAAGCAGAGACATTACTTTGCCAGCAAAGGCTGATCTAGTCAAAAGTATGGTTTTTCCAGTAGTCATGTGTGGATGCAGAGAAGGCAATGGCAATCCACTTTAGTACTCTTGCCTGGAAAGTCCCATGGACGGAAGAGCCTGGTAGCCTGCAGTCCATGGGGTTGCTAGGAGTCGGACATGACTGAGTGACTTCACTTTCCCTTTTCACTTCATTCTTTGGAGAAGGAAATGGCAACCCACTCCAGTGTTCTTGCCTGGAGAATCTCAGGGACAGGGGAGCCTGGTGGGCTGCCATCTATGGGGTCGCACAGAGTCGGACACGACTGAAGCGACTTAGCAACAGCAGCAGCATGTATGGATGTAGAGTTGGAGTATAACAAAAGCTGAGCACTGAATAATGGATGGTTTTGAATTGTGATGTCGTGGAAGACTCTTGAGTCTACCTTGGATAGGAAGGAGATCCAACCAGTCCATCCTAAAGAAGATCGGTCCTGAATATTCATTGGAAAGCCTGATGGTGAAGCTGAAGCTCTAGTACTTTCGCCACCTGATGAGAAGAACTGACTCTTTGGAAAAGACCCTGATGCTAGGAAAGATCAAAGGCAGGAGGAGAAGGGGATAACAGAGGATGAGATTGTTGGATGTCATCACTGACTTGATGGACATGAGTTTGAGTAAGTTCCGGGAGTTGGCGATGGACCGGGAAGCCTGGCGTGCTGCAGTCCATTTTGCAGTCATTGGGGTCACAAAGAGTTGGACACACCTGAGTAACTGAACTGAACTGTGTCGCTTCCTTTAATGACTGATGTTTATTATGGTGGCTTCAAGTAATGTTCAAAATTTAAGTTACATTCAACAAAATATCCTTTGGAGATGAGAAAACATGTTCTGCATGTTAGAAATATTTCAGTACTGGTTGCTTGAAATTCAAAGTAGAGCTTTAGGAAATCTAGCCCACCAAGGTATACCTAGGACCACCAGGTCTATATGTGCTTTGTTAGGATGAACTTTTATTGTGTAACTGAATAAATACAAGCTAATGGCAACCCACTCCAGTATTCTTGCCTGGAGAATCCCATGGACAGAGAAGCTTGGTGGGCTACAGTCCATGGGACTGCAAAGAGACACGGCTGAGCGACTTCATTCACTCACCAATTGTTAGGGTAGGTATCTGTGTTACGAAGAATCTAGAAAGGCTGAAGAACAAAGTGGAATGACTTATACTGTAAGGCTGGTCGAATGGAGCTACAAGGTGGTAATCAACAAATAATTCACTTGTATATTAACTAGCATGCTTAGTGTTGGTTAAGGTGAGAAGATTCCAGATCGTGAGACTTAGGTGCACCTGTATAATGATTTTGGATCCAGAAGCTGTTCTAATGCACCACTGTTGTGAGCAGGAGTCAGTGGTGTGTGCTTTCTTATTGCCAACTCTGCTAAGTGGAATACAGAATAGTTTCTCCACTATGAAGAAAGAGGGCACTGGGGGTTGTCTGAGTGGAATGGTGCCTATTAAAAGGAAAATAAGAGAGCTATTGAGAACCGCTATCATACAAAAATAGTAAACGGTGGTTCTTGACCATTAACTGCACACAGTAGTCTCTTATTAAATAACAGTGGGGAGGTCTATATTTCTAAACCCTTTGCATGTGTTTAGTCAAGGGTCTGTTCAGCCAGATTAACTTTTGACCGTTACCCTGAATTTGAAAAAGCTGAAATTAATTTTTATAAATAGAAAATGTTTTGCCAGAGACTAATAGGTAGTGTCTTTATCACAGAGAAATAGATGTACAGAACTGGTGTGCATGAGTGCCTCTGTAAGAGTTTTCACTTAGTGAGTTTTGCCATAATGTCTCAGCTTTTCATTTACATGAGGTTGGCACCTAACTGCAGACGATACCAGTTGCTAACACTGAGCCTGTGGCTCTTATGATGTTTTCTGTGTCCTTGGCGGGTTCTCATATTTCTTGCATCAAAGTGCAATGTTATACATTTTAATAGAAGCCCTCTCTTTTGTGCTTATTCTGAGTATCACTAAATTGCATAACCTTCAGACTGCTGCCAAAATGCAGAGGGCTAGAATTGCAGTTTCTTCCTCGTGTGAAGTGGCTTCTGGAATGTTTATATTTTTAAATTTGTGTTAGGCCAGGGTTTAAAGTTACCTAAAGTGTGACAATGCTTAACACATTTTAGCAGTGTGACCTGTTTAATGATTGAGCTTGCCTGTATAATAATAGAAAGTTAGCTGTTTTGTAATTAGCATCCTTTCCAGGGCCCAGTACTTTTCACACAGCAAGTAATTCACGTGTTCTTCCCGACGAATTCCATGTGCACTTGCATAGTCCCAGCTACTACTCTCCTTTTTCATTTTTTCCCTCCTCTTTGCTTGCTTCCTGATTGCATGCAATCATCTCACTAGTATATTCCACACTCACTGCCTTTGCATATAATCTCGATATTGCATGCTCACAAAACCCAGCCCACAGAGCCCACAGAACCCAGCACATTTACATCAGTCTCCTTAGACTAGAAAACCCTGAGATGGTTAAGACCAAAAGACCACATAATACTAATGAACACCATCTGTAAAATTTTGAGATTTTTTTTCTCTGGAACCCAGCTTTATTCTTATATATGAAAGTTTATAAGTTGACAGTTTGTAAGAGTAGTATTTAAAATGTATTTCTACTGGAAGTGAATGTGCTTTTACAAAGGAATATGATTACAGTATGGAAAATAAAAGAAGATCCTTTTCTTCAAGAGCAATAGACCAAGTTTCCAAAATTAGCAAGTTTTCCATCTAAAGAGGGAAGCTTTTACTTAGTCCCAACTCTGGATGTCATAGGGGAGGGTGGGCCTCATACCAAGATCTTCTAATTTTTGAAATCAGAAATGATGCAAAACCTCCCAATTTTTAATATTGGTCAAAAAAAAGAAGTGTGGACTACACCCGACACCTTGGAATTGACGTCTTATGCTCTAAAGTTCAGTTGAGGAATTTCTTTGCAGATATAAGTGAGTACTGATATTGCAGTTAAACTTCTCCAATTATATATCAGCATTTGCCAACTATCAGCCACCTGTGGAAAAAGGAGTTAAGTAAGTCCTGCTGACCCTTGGTTGCCTCGGTTCCTTCAGGGAGAGAACAGGCTTTTAACAAGATGTGCCTGAGGTCTGTGACCTCCTGCTGAACTGCCAGCCTTCTCTGAAAGTTTACTTTCGTGGGTTTCTGGTCTCACTGTATTTTATTACTATTTTATATTTTGGCCACTTTTGCGTGTACTACAGGATCTTAGAATCCCCGACCAGGGATCAATCCCTGCCCCCTGAAGTGGATACTCTTAGTGTTAACCACTGCACCACCAGGAAGTCCTCTTGCTGGTCTCACTGTATTTTTTTTTTTTTAATTAGTTTATGTTTTTGCCACCTCTACAAGGCCTGCAGGATCTTAGTATCCGCAACCAGGGATCTATCCTGTGCCCCCTGCAGTGGAAGCACCGTGTCTTAACCACTGGACCGGTAGGGAAGTCCCCTTGCTGGTCTCACTGTGGCCACCCTGAAGTCTACCCTTGCACAGCTGCAACGGTTTGGTTCACTCTTGCTGATGCTAATGATTTTCTTTCCACCTTCTGTGGATATCTTTTCCCTCTTCTTCCACATTGTTCATTGTGCTCATCGAAGTATCTTCTTTTTTCTCTTTATCCTTTCCATGCTTTCTTCCGACCCTCACCCCACTTTGGTAAGAAGAGATTTTTATTTATCCCGCAGGAAACTATAATTTTGGCTGAAAATTACTAGCTTTTGAGCAGTGCAGTCAGAAAGAGAGGCACACCCAGGAAGCAAAGCTTGCATCCTGGCTTTTCGTACTTTCAAGAACAGTTTTTCTTCTTCTCCCTTAATTCTTCCTCCTGTGTTCGCAATTTCGGAGACAGTCAACGTGATCTACCTGGTGGGTCAGCCCTCAGATGTGACGGTTGTCCTGTCCCTGCCTTTCCCCTAGGCTCGCTGCACCCTCCTGATCAGAGCTGCCGCCCTTCACTGTGCTGTCATTGCTCTGCCCTTGGAGAGCTGTGAGCAATTGCAGTTTGGTTCACAGCCGCTGCCGCTCTCAGCCTTCTATAGCAGTCCATGGAATACCTTACTTAGGAAGACATATGTTTCTGTTGGAAAAAAATTAAACTCTTCTGCACTCACACTGAAACAAAATGTGTTTATTGTAATAATCAAGGACTTCTCCCTGCTTACTTTCTTGCTATTTTCCTGAAGTATGATTTGTTACAGCCATATGTCATTCTCCAGAAACACTGTATTTTCACATGCCCCTCTCTCT
>SJYC01081789.1:0-18563 GCA_006408675.1 Madoqua kirkii | reverse complement strand
AACTTCTCCAATTATATATCAGCATTTGCCAACTATCAGCCACCTGTGGAAAAAGGAGTTAAGTAAGTCCTGCTGACCCTTGGTTGCCTCGGTTCCTTCAGGGAGAGAACAGGCTTTTAACAAGATGTGCCTGAGGTCTGTGACCTCCTGCTGAACTGCCAGCCTTCTCTGAAAGTTTACTTTCGTGGGTTTCTGGTCTCACTGTATTTTATTACTATTTTATATTTTGGCCACTTTTGCGTGTACTACAGGATCTTAGAATCCCCGACCAGGGATCAATCCCTGCCCCCTGAAGTGGATACTCTTAGTGTTAACCACTGCACCACCAGGAAGTCCTCTTGCTGGTCTCACTGTATTTTTTTTTTTTAATTAGTTTATGTTTTTGCCACCTCTACAAGGCCTGCAGGATCTTAGTATCCGCAACCAGGGATCTATCCTGTGCCCCCTGCAGTGGAAGCACCGTGTCTTAACCACTGGACCGGTAGGGAAGTCCCCTTGCTGGTCTCACTGTGGCCACCCTGAAGTCCACCCTTGCACAGCTGCAACGGTTTGGTTCACTCTTGCTGATGCTAATGATTTTCTTTCCACCTTCTGTGGATATCTTTTCCCTCTTCTTCCACATTGTTCATTGTGCTCATCGAAGTATCTTCTTTTTTCTCTTTATCCTTTCCATGCTTTCTTCCGACCCTCACCCCACTTTGGTAAGAAGAGATTTTTATTTATCCCGCAGGAAACTATAATTTTGGCTGAAAATTACTAGCTTTTGAGCAGTGCAGTCAGAAAGAGAGGCACACCCAGGAAGCAAAGCTTGCATCCTGGCTTTTCGTACTTTCAAGAACAGTTTTTCTTCTTCTCCCTTAATTCTTCCTCCTGTGTTCGCAATTTCGGAGACAGTCAACGTGATCTACCTGGTGGGTCAGCCCTCAGATGTGACGGTTGTCCTGTCCCTGCCTTTCCCCTAGGCTCGCTGCACCCTCCTGATCAGAGCTGCCGCCCTTCACTGTGCTGTCATTGCTCTGCCCTTGGAGAGCTGTGAGCAATTGCAGTTTGGTTCACAGCCGCTGCCGCTCTCAGCCTTCTATAGCAGTCCATGGAATACCTTACTTAGGAAGACATATGTTTCTGTTGGAAAAAAATTAAACTCTTCTGCACTCACACTGAAACAAAATGTGTTTATTGTAATAATCAAGGACTTCTCCCTGCTTACTTTCTTGCTATTTTCCTGAAGTATGATTTGTTACAGCCATATGTCATTCTCCAGAAACACTGTATTTTCACATGCCCCTCTCTCTTTGCCCAGTGATGCCTCATACCTCAAAACTGAGCTGAGATGACACTTCTGCTTTGTAGCCTTTAGGTGGGCTGGCTCTGCATCTCGCATTTAGCTTTATCATTGTGTAACTACTGCTTGGTTTGCCACCTCTCTCACTAGACTGTGAGCTCCTTGGAAGCAAGAAATATCTTTCATCTCAGAATGCTTAGGTTCTAGTGAGACGCTTGTCTGTATGCCCAGGCACTGCATTATAACTTAAGAATGGTGAAATAGCTAACAGACTTCAGTTATTCAGTCTCTAAGGGTGTGGAGCTGTTGCAGTTTGCTAGCAATTGGGCGTGTTAGCCCTGATGATCTTTATTAAAACTCATGCACAATAGGTTAATTTCAGTTCAGTTCAGTCACTCAGTCCTGTCTGACTCTTTGCGACCCCATGAACTGCAGCATGCCAGGCCTCCGTCTCCATCACCAACTCCTGGAGTTTACCCAAACTCATGTTCATTGAGTCAGTGATGCCATCCAACCATCTTATCCTCTGTCATCCCCTTCTCTTCCTGCCCTTAGTCTTTCCTAGCATCAGGGACTTTTCAAATGAGTCAGCTCTTTGAATCAGATGACCAAAGTATTGGAGTTTCAGCCTCAACGTCAGTCCTTCCAATGAACACCTAGGACTGATTTCCTTTAGGATGGACTGGTTGGATCTCCTTGCAGTCCGAAGGACTCTCAGGAGTCTTCAACACCACAGTTCAAAAGCATCAATTCTTCGGCGCTCAGCTTTCTTTATATGTTAATTTAGCCTCTATCTTTTTATTTTTTTTTTACTATTTAAACTCAAAGTTATAATTACTTATAGTCTTTTAACTACTAAGATAAACAAATCTAAAATTAAAATCACAAAGTTTATATGACATAAGGATGGTATGGTCTGAATGTTTGTGTCCCTCTAAAATCCATGTGCTAAAATCCTAATGCCCAGTACGACCGTGTTGGGAGACAAGGCCTTTGGGAGGTGCCTAAGTTATAAGGATGGAACTCTCATGAGTTAATAGTAGCTCTTATAAAGGCGACCTCACAGAGCTCCCTAACCTCTTCTATCATGTGAGGAAACTGTGAGAAGCCTGTGACATGGACGAGAGCTGCCACCTGCCCCCCATCTTGCTGGCATCCTGATCTCGAACTGTCAGCCTTTAGCACCATATGAAATAAATTTCTATTGTTCTTAAACCACACGACCTTAATAGACTAGGACAAAGGACTTTAAAATCAAATCATCTGTTTTCCCAGAGAGCATTCAAGTTAAAAGAAGCATTGAAATTGGGTTTAGCCACTCTGCCCTTAATGTGAAACGCACGAACAGCTAACTCAAAGGGCAGTTCCTGATGATGACTCCTGAGTCTCTCAGGTAGTTTCTGAAATACCTTGTCTCCTGCCTGTTGTGGTTTTGCCACTGCTCAGGCTCACAGCTTTGTCTGCAGGACCTCAGACTTCCTGATTACATGGTGGTGACTTCAGTCTGCAATGAAGGAGGAACCAATAGTGTAGTTCCTGAAATGAGTATTCATTTCCATCAAGGTCAGAATAAAGGACAAACACTAGGCAGTTTTGGTGGAAATTTTGTCTTGCTTTAAAGTAATATTCTAAAGAACTGTCTATACTATTAATATTAGAGGGTTTAAAAAAATTTAACCTTGCTTTTTATTCTTGAAAGCATGATTGGTAAGAGATGAACTGCTGTGTGCATATTTTCAAATTCTTTACCCCCCTCCCCAAATCATCAAAATATTGGGTATACCTTTGTTACTGAGTAAATTTTGACTTAAAAACAGAACGTCTTTATACATATTACAGGGAAAGAACACTTCAAACAGACTTTGGCAGCATGTGTCATTGTTTCTAAATGTAAAGTTTTTAAACATAGCTTGGTACAACAGTTTGTTACAGTTAAAATTCAGTTTGTGTCACTTTTAGAAATCTAAACATTGTTTCTCTGTCATATGTCTTTGAAATGATATCATATGTTCTGGAAACTCAATAGGGATATTGAGAGTGCCAGAACTTACTAAGAGGAAAAAAATACATATGTATAACCACTATAGATATAGATATGACTATATATGAATATCTTTTTCTTTCTTTCTCATTAGGCTTATAAAACTGTAAAGTCACAATTGGGGACCGTCTAGGAAAACAGTGATAAATGTGTGTGATGATTGGTAAATCTCTATTTTATCTGACGCTGTGACCTGGGCACTGGGGCTGTGGTGGTCAGGTGGAAAGCTAGAAAGACAGCTTGGTTGTTCAGAGTGTAAGAGAGCTGAGTTCTGAAAGTGAGATCAACGATTCTACTTCAGAGGGCTCTGTCTGGCATAGCCGAGAGCAGGCAGAGACTGTGGGCCCAGAATAATCATGCTAGAGGCCACGGAGTCAACAGTTGGCCCTTAGGCAGCATTTTCAGGGGCAGGAGTTTACAGGCCAAAGTGTTAGGACCAAAAGTTTAGGAATTGTATGACTGCAAACGTCAGAAACAGAAATGTTTTCTTGAGGGGCTCTTGACACACTAAACTACACTGACTGGGGATAGATTTGCTTTTATCCAGACTCAGCCACACTAAAGCTTATCTCTTGTCTTTGTTGGCTCACATTTGGGTCCACCCTATGCTGCGAGTCTGTAAAACCCATCCTCTCCCGTTATGACTCCAACCTCATATTATACTGTGAAGCCAGGCAATGAAGAGCTTTGTTTATTCCTCTTCACAGAAAAGTTCTGAGTTTTCTGTCTGGGCCAGTTAAGGTAAGATGGCTAATCCCAACTACTCACTCTGGCAAAGGTAACATTTTTGCTGATTGGTAGCTTTAAAATACATGGTCTGCCTTTAGAGCAGGGGAAGAGTTAATTCTCCAAGGAGCAATGTCTGATTTGTAAACTAAGATGAAGTTAATCTGTTTCTAGAAAGATAGAGTTGTTGTTCAGCTGCTCAGTCGTGTGGCTCTTTGCAACCCCATGGGCTGAAGCACATAGGCTTCTCTGTCCTTTACGATCTCCCAGAGTTTGCTCAAACTCATGTCCATTAAGTTGATAATGCCATCCAACCATCTTATCCTCTGTCTGGAAATGTATAAAATGTTCAAATTAGTACAAGATACAGTAAAGGGTTGAAACTGATCAGTTAACTATTAAGAACGCATAACCTAGGATGGATGAGTTTATGTTAATTGGACCCAACTTTTAAAGAACACTAATTCCTGTTCTTGAAATTTGCTCTAGAAATTGAAAATGAGAAAATGTTACCAGCTAATTTAAGTAACTCTAGTATAATTTTAAACCTAAAGCCTAATGAGCATAACAGGAAAAAAAAAATCACTATAGGCCTGTTTCTCATATGACTATAGATACCACAAACCACACAAAGTAAAACTTTGGCTAAGCATATCCTGTGGTATAATACAAATAATGCATCATGATCAAGTAAGACTTGATACTTGATATTAAAAAATGTGAGAATAATTCATCATACTGTTAGATCAAAGGAGAAATAAAATCAAATGATCATCTGTATTGATCCCAAGAAAGCATTTGATAAGGTTCACTACCTGTTTATGAAAAATATATCTTGGGACTAAAGGCTTAGAAGGGTACTTTCTTAGTTTGGTAAATGTTATATGTCAAAAAGTACAGAAATGTTTATATTTCATGGAAAAATTTAGTATATATTTTGGATTGTGTAAAGGTTTATGGTAAAGAACAACGCTTAAAGAAATGGAAGTATTGAAGTCAGAGTACAGACACATTATTTGCAGATGAGATAGCCATCTATCTTAAAAAAAAATTAACAGGCAAGCTATTGGAAGTATTAAAAGAGTTAACCGAGGTCCTAGATGCAAGATTAACTTTTAGAAATCACTACTATACTCTCTGTGAAGAATAATCACTAAAAATTACTATGTAAAAACAGCAATACAAAGTAGTAAATATCTGGAGATTAACAACTCAGTTTATACAAGACTTTCATGAGAAATGTTAAATAGAAAACATAGTAGGTGATATGTATGAAAAGAGATTGTCCATACTCTTGGGATGATATAATTTAATACTGTAAACATGTCAAATCTGCCAAAATTAATCTTGATCTCAATTTCAATTGGATTAAAAATATTAATTTTATTAAGAGTATTTAGGGAGAATAGAATTCCAGAAATAACTGAATTAACCTTAAGAAGAGGATAGAAGAGAGATTCGGCCATCAAATATTAAGACATAGTAGAAAGTCATAGTTGAATTTTTTTGAAGGTTTTTTTTTTTTTTGATACAAGAATAGACAAATAGACTGAAGGGATTGAATGGAGAGCTCAGAAATAAGCTGATATATATGGAAAAGTTTTTTATGTGGATAAACATTGGGGAACAGATA
Organism: Madoqua kirkii; assembly: GCA_006408675.1. Lineage (NCBI taxonomy): Eukaryota > Metazoa > Chordata > Mammalia > Artiodactyla > Bovidae > Madoqua > Madoqua kirkii. The sequence goes on along the minus strand of SJYC01081789.1, from coordinate 12,881 downwards.
GATTGTTTAATAGATGACCTTGGGAAAATTGGCTCACAACGTTATAAAAAGAAACCTAATGCTTTTTAATACCACATACAAAAGATGTACCTTTTCCAATTAGGTGAAAGACCTAAGTATGAAAGCTAAAATTATTAACTGAACACAATTTAAGAGATTTTAGAGAGAGAAGAGGGCCCTTTTAAACAAAATTTCAAAAACAAAACCATAAAATTATAAACTAATGAATTTTAATCATCAGTTATAGATTTCTGCTCATCAAAAGTTACCATGGACAGCATTAATAAACATGTAACTAAATGGGTGAAGTTATTTAAAATATCTAAAACCCAACAAGGGACCAATGTATAGAATACAAGGAGTTTCAAAAAATCAACTAAAGAGACACTGATAGAAAAACAGGCGAAGAATATACAAACAGCTAATTTATAGAGGAAGATACCCCTAATGCCCCCAACTCCAAATTATTTTGTAATTAGATCAATCCAAGTTAAAGGAACTATGAGATGTCATCTTTCACTACTGAAGTGCAGAAACATTGAAGTTGGATAATGCCAGGTATTGAAGATTTGTATAGTGAGGAAGCCTCAGATACTGCTGGTGAAAATGTATACTGGTACAACTATCCTAGAGAACTGCTGCTGCTAAGTCGCTTCAGTCGTGTCTGACTCTCTGCAGCCCCACAGACGGCAGCCCACCAGGCTCCTCCATCCCTGGGATTCTCCAGGCAAGAACACTGGAGTAGGTTGCCACTTCCTTCTCCAGTGTGTAAAAGTGAAAGTGAAGTTGCTCAGTCATCTCTGACTCTCAGCTACCCCATCGACTGCAGCCTATCAGGCTCCTCCGTCCATGGTATTTTCCAGCCAAGAGTACTGGAGTGGGGTGCCATCGCCTTCTCCATCCTAGAGAGCAGTCTGCTACTATTCAGTCAAAATAACAGGTATCATAACTCAGCATTTTTGAATACACACATCCTCAAAAAAATACTTGCACTGGTAAATGAGGACGCCTGAATCAGCATATTTATTACTACATTGTTTGTAGAGGCAGTGAGTTTGTAGATGTATGGATGTCATCACCAGAAAAATGGATAAATAGATTTTAGTGGACATCAGGGAACATTTGCAGCAAGTGGATATTGTGGATTTGATGTGCAACGTGGATACATCTCAAAAGCAAAAAAATAATAAAGTATTCTGTATAGTCCTATTTATGTAAATCAAAACATGTGCATATACATACAAACTAAAGATACCCGTGAACCACATTATGGTGGCTTTACCTGGGGTGAAGAGAGAAAAGGGAATTGTTGGTATAAAAGAGAAGGGGAAAAGAGACATATCCCAAGGGAAGCAAGAAATGTAGGTATACTTAAGGACCAAAAAATGAATCCTGTCTAGCCAAAAAAAGCAAGTGTCTACCATCTCAAGAATGTTCAAGAGATCGGGACACCCAAAGCAGACTCTAATAGAGTGTGAGAGAGTACCATGTGAACACCACCTAAGACACAGAGTGTTGACTTCATTTATAGTTACAGTCAAATTAGCCACCAAAGACCTGAGTGCCCCAGATTTGGAGAAAATGGCTGGCTATTTAAATTGAAGGAGAAGGTTTGGCAAGCACAGTAAGCTAGAAATGAATGATGTCATATGTAAAAGTTTCTCTGTAGCTCTGTTAAAATTGGTTTCATTGTGATTGTTTCCTTCTTTCTTTTTCTTTCTGCTGCTTTTATATGCCTCCTAGTTTTTTGTATATTGTCATTCACATTCCTTGGCTCTGTCATTTCACAATCTTTCTTCACAACATCCATTTGCTTTTTCCTTCATCTCTGTGTTAAGAAATGACTGTCTTGTTTCTTTTTCTATGTTTTTTCCTCTTCCAAACAGTTATTCTTCCGTCCCCATTTTTTTCTAATAGGAGATGGTTTTTCCTCAGCCTGCAGATCTATCTGCACACCTCCCACAGTCTGTTCCTAACATGACTTTGAGAGGAAAATGGTAGGAGGGAATAAACTGCTAGGTTCCTTAATCTTATTTTCATGCACATATTTTAGCAATAGAAAGTAAAGGTTATGAAAAAACTCAGGAAATCAGAAACATTTGTTTCTTCATATATTTATCTTTAACTTTTTTTTTAGTACTGTAGGCTGTTCTTTGATGATTTCATAGAAATAAATTTAATCACTGTACCAAATAGTATCATTTTTTGGCTGTTGACCTAAGTTGTTGACATCCTCATGGATCTTCAGAAATGAGGCTCATGTAAGAAATAGTTAACTGATTCCTATTTCTAATTGATGCAAACATTTCAATAAATGTGGTTATAATAATAAATTTTAACAATTACCCACTCCTGGGGATGAATGAAAATAAAATGTCCTTGTGTTTGTAAATCCCCCTCATCACCCTACCTCCCTCCATTACTCTAGCTTTACCTGCATGTTTCTAAGGAAGTTGAAACCTACTTTCACTGATGATGTCATACTTTTCCTATAGAGCTGAGCAGTATTTTCTTGGGGAAAATAATTTATTATCTTTTTTATGATGGAAAAATAGAAAAGTCTCTTTTCTGTCTCAGCCTTTTGGAGTTCAGAGGACAAGGAGGCATGTTATAGCCTACTCAGTAGTGTATTGGTAAATGTTTAACACCCAACTCTTTGGAAAAAAAGTATTGTCAATTTTATGATATAAAAGGTGTAGCATATAATTTACAAATAATAAAATGTAAAATACCTTTTATTATAAATTCACATAGCCAATTATATCTCAGAATAATTCTGTCTTTTTTTTTACCCCTTAAGCTCTTACATCCTGAAGTGCAGCTGTGGTTACAAATGATGGATAAGTATAGTTGTGACATGATTGTTGGTTTATAATTCTTTATATGAACAAGTAAGATGAAAATGAAACAACAAAGAAGGAGGTTAGAAGTTCGCATGTTCATCAGTGACTTGAATGCATTTTTTGCTGATTGAATAGTGGAAAAAATTTTCCTCTTTGTAGATGTGTGTGTATATGCATGTTTGTGATGTTCACATGGCAGTGACAGGTGTAGCAAAGGAGGGTAAATTCTTATCTCCAGATCTTGAATCATGTTTGCTTACATCCTGTTGGCTAAAGCAAGTTACATGGTCAATTTCAGAGTCAGAGGAAAAAGGCCTAAAAATTACTGGGTAACTGAATGGACATGGATACAAGAAGGGCAGTAGTTGCTAGTCATTTTTATGTACTCATTCTATAGGTGTCCTCAACTCCATCATGAAAAATCCACAGAACAGTAATCAACTATGAAAGTGAAAAGTGAAAGTGTTAGTTGTTCAGTCATGTGCAACTCTTTATGACCCATGGACTGTAGCCCACCAGGCTTCTCTGTCCATGGAATTCGCCAGGCAAGAATGCTGGAGTGGGTTGCCATTCTCTTCTTCAGGGAATCTTCCCAGCCCAGGGATCAAACTCAGCTCTCTGACATTGCAGACAGATTCTTTACCATCTGAGCCACCAGGGAAGCCCCATTAAACTATAATGACATGGAAATGTATTTAGTATGGAGTTCGTCAGTAGCAGTTTCTAAGGTTTCTCCTACTGCTCCACAGTATCAGGTTGAGGGCTGGTATCTCTCTGACTCTCTTTATCCTCTTGGTCCTAAGATAGCTGCCCACAGACAAAATCTTGTGTGTACCAAGACCCAGGGAAAAAGATCAGTGACCCCACAGGAGACTGAACCAACACTACCAGCTAATATTGGAGGGTTTCCTATGGAGGTGTGGATCTGCAGTGGCTCCCTGCAGAGATGGGGGCACTGGCAACAGCAGTCTTGGGAGGTGCCCCTTGGTGTGAGCCCTCTTGGAGGGAGGTTGTTATTAACCCTATGATGCCTGGAAAATCCCATGGATGGAGGACCTGTTAGGCTGCAGTCCATGGAGTTGCTAAGTTGGACATGAGTGAGCAACTTCACTTTCACTTTTCACTTTCATGCATTGGAGAAGGAAATGGCAACCCACTCCAGTGTTCTTTCCTGGACAATCCCAGGGACAGGGGAACCTGGTGGGCTGCCGTCTATGGGGTCGCACAGAGTCGGACACGACTGAACTGACTTTGCAGCAGTGGAGCCTGTAGACTCCTGGGCTGGGTTGCTTTAGGTGAAACAGCTAACAGAGAGGGACCACAGCCCCACCCATCAGCAGACAATCAGATTGAAGTTTTACATAGCATAGCCTTCCCCACCAGAGCAAGACCCAGTTTTCCCACTAGCATTTTCTCCTATCATGAAGCTTACACAAACCTCTTAGCCTCATCTGCTGGTGGGTAGACAAAAGAAACAAGAGCTATAATCCTGAGGCTGCCAGACTGAAAACCACATCACAGAAAGTTAATCAGTATGAAAAGGCAGAGATTATGTCCCAGATGAAGAGACAAGATAAAATTCTGGAAAAACAACTGAATGAAGTGGAGGTAGGCAACCTCCCAGAAAAAAGAATTCTGAATAATGACAGTGAAGATGGTCCACCATCTTGGGAAAAGAATGGAGAAAATGCAATAAATATTTATTAAAGACCTAAAAGAACTAAAAACAACAAGAAATGAACAATACACTAGAAGGAACCAATAGCAGAATAACTGAGGCCGAAAAACAGATAAGTGACCTGGAAGACAGAATGGTGTAAATTACTGTTGTAAAGCAGAATATAGAAAAAAGGATAAAAAAAAAATGAATACAGACTAAGACATTGGAGACAATGTTAAACACACCAACATTTGCATTATAGGGTTCCCAGAAGGAGAAGGGAGAGAGAACAGACCCAATAAAATATTCAGAGAGATAATAACTGAAAACATCTCTAATGTGGGAAAGGAAATAGTCAACCAAATCTAGAAAGTGCAGAGTCCCAGGCAAGATGAACCCAAGGAGGAACATACTGAAGCACATAATAATCAAAATGACAACAATTAAAGACAAAGATGAAATGTTAAAAGCTACAAGGGAAAATGACAAATACAAGGAAATTCCCATAGGGCTATTGGCTATTTCTCAATAGAAATTCTCCAAGTCAGAAGGGAATGGCATGACATATATGTTTTAAGTGATGAAAGGGAAGAACCTGCAACCAAGAATACTCTACCCAGAAAGAGTGATTCAGATTTGATGGAGAAACCAAAAGCTTTACACAGAAGCAAAAGTTAAGAGAGTTCAGCACCACCAAAACAGCTTTACAACACTAAGGAACTTCTCTAGGCAGCAAACGCAGAAGGAAAAGACCTACAAAAAAGAACCCAAAACAATTAAGATGGTAATAGGATCATACATACCAATAATTACCTTAAATGTAAATTATTTAAATGCACCAAGCAAAAAACAGACTGACTGGGTGGATGAAAACCTGTGCAAGTATGCATTTTCACTACTCAACACCCCCCATCCCCTTCCGTTGCATGTAATTATTTTATATTGTTAGGTTAATCATGTTTCTATTTTGGCTTGCAGTTGCAGTTATCTTTTACTTTTTGTCTGGCTATTGATTATGAAAACTGATAAACATCTTTTACTATTATGGTTATGTACCTGTTTATTCATTTTAGTAACATTGTATCATGATGGTCAACAGAAAATAATGGAATTCTATAACACTAAAACTACCATTTAATAGAAAAACGTGTGATCAGTTGTTTAAATCCAAATGCAAATGAGATTTATCTTGGAATTTTTTTGAAAAATACAAATGCCCAGATATTGTCTTTTTTTTTTCTCCAAAGCTCCTGATGTGATTCTAATGAGCAGCCACATTTAAAAACAACTGAGCTATATGATGGTCTTTTACTTTTATCTAGTTTGTGTCACTTTTTCTACTTCATATATTCAGTGTTCTCATTCATTTAGTTTATGTTTTCCAGTTCTCTGTCTCTTCTTTGTTGTTCTTTCTCAAGTCTTTATCAAGTGTAGTAGAAAAGCTTGTGTGTGTCTGTGTATAGTATATATATAGCATGTACAATGTAATATATTTTAGAAAACTTGTGAATTTTTGCTTAGCTAAAAATTTATGACATTTTGGTTCCACTTGTTTGACTAAGTGTGAAGAGAATGCTGTATTTCTAATTTATATTCACTCAGACCTTTGATACAGTTCAGTTTATTCTGGCATCTAGTATTACTGCTAAAAGTCTATGTTAGTGATTTAAAATTTTTTTAAATGAGGCTCTATGTCTAATCCAATTCTGAGATGATAAAGAAATTCTATGTTGTAAAAAAACCAGTAAATTAACATGTGATACAGTGTTACTAACAAAACTGTAGATTTTGTTCAAATTTCACAAAATTCTGTGCTAGTGTCCATTATTTGTTTTCATTCAGTCTTATTCGAGATTCCATATTGTATTTAGTTGCACTGAGCAGCTTAAGTTGTGTGCAACAAATTCTAATAAATTCTCTTTCCATTTTTATTATTACAAATATTCTTAAAATTTTTCTTGTTATAGCTTCTTAGATACACCCATCATTTAAAAGTGGACATTGAATTTCCAAATAAGGGGTTTTTAAAGTATCCTTGATACTAATTTCTCAGTTTGATATTAATTTCTCATTTAAATGTTTTCTTCTCTGCAATCACCCTCTGTGTTTTTTCACTCTAACTTTATTAAGGCTTTCAAAGTCTTAAGTATCTCTCTTGGTAAATGTCACATTGCACTTGAAAAATATGTGGCAAATAGCTTTTGATACTGATATCTAACATAATTCCACAGTGATAAGAGAATAGCATCTGAGTGATTTCAATACCTTTAGACCATGAGATTTTTGCACCTTGTTTTTTGTCACTGAATATGTTCCTGTGTCTCCTGGTTTATAGTCTGTGGGAACTTGAGTTGATTTTGTATTCTGATGTTGTGCAAAAATTGTATAAATATTACTGATGTTGAATTGGTTCATAGTGCTTTTCAAGTCTATTATATCTTTCTCCTTTTCTGTCTATTCATTCTATTATTTTTTAAGAATTTGATATTGAAACTGCAACTACAAATTTAATTTGTCTGCTTAAAATAATCGTAATATATATTGTTTTCCAAGTGAATGTTATCATACTTTCATAATTTAAGAAGAAGAAAAGAGAGCTGCCTACATTCTAGACATCCTGGACTTCGAGAACTCTGAATAAAGCCATAAGGTATCTGAGAGATCACGTCAGTGCGGGAACTTACTCGGCATGCCTCATTCTTTCATGAGGAAGGAAAAAGTGTTCCCAGAAGCAGCCAGTAGATTGCCCCTGTGTCACAGGCCAGAATTAAGTCCCACGATCTCCCTTAGCTTGACGATGAAGGAAATAGTGATTTTCAGACTTTCGTCATAGGTGATGGGAATACCCGTGCTAGGCAGCTGGGACTGAGCAGAATCCACTCACATCCCAGGATGCCTTAACTGAGAGCTGCGGCAGTGTCTCCTCTCACGTCCTTGTATCACTTAGTTTAAATACGGGACACACAGCAGACTTCAGTCTGCATAGCTTGGAGAATGTCATCGCCCCTTTCCCAGAGGAGGAGTGAATTGTTCCTTATTTTGTTCATCCAGTAGACCGAAGATGTGATAGTAATTCCTCTACCAAAAAGTGAAATGCCGTTTCTCCAAGAGAGGAATGGGTAAAGAATGACAAAAACTGTCATACCAGCACCATAGCACATATTGTCCATGATGGTGGATATAGATGTTTTGAGTGGGAAGATACGTTTTTCTGACTAACTACAAATATTTTCTCTGCTCACATACTCTCCAGGCACAGATGTAGATGGTATGAACTTATGAAGCTAAATAAATGTTGAAATCCATAGATGATTGTTCACAGATTTTGTTTGCTAGGATGAACTGATTCTCTTCTGGGTATCACTTTGCTCACATTTGTTAGAATATTGATCACACCTCTGAGGGAGACCTGGAATGAACTGCGATGCAGAGGCCCTTGTTCCAGACAGTGCAAGGACAAGGTAATAATTCTCTTGGCAGTTCTTCAGACCGGTGCCTTGTAATACCTCTTTTATGTGATCTGGAATACATTTTCTAGAATATATTTTTCTAATATTTTTGCTGTGTCATTTTTCATATTTGTATGGTACACAGCCCCCAACAAATTCTGCCAGCTAGTTATATTTTCCAGAAAGTAGCCTTGTAGATGCAGGAGGAAAATAAATATTGGATTTGTGATTAAATAAGAGTTTAGAGATATAGGGTTTCATCTTTCAGTCACTGTTTTTATAGCATCTTCTTATTTATTAATAAGTAATTATAATAATGTCAATTATTGATTGCACTTTACTACATTCCAGGCCCTGTTTCAGAGCTTTAAAGACAGCCACATGATTTATTTGTATAGGTGAGGAAGCTGACACCAAGCGTGGGTTGGTAATGACCGTTGAATAATTCAGTTAAGTGGGCCTGACCTGTTCTTCCTGACCTCAGCTATATTTATGACCTATGGTTCTAGCTTGGTGCTGGGGACTGTACTGGGGTAAAGAAGTCCCTGGAAGAGTGACCTCTGTATTACTGTTCCAACATGGACATGTATACACACATACAGATATATCTGGTACATGTTCCAACCTGCAGAGGCTTTAAAGTTCTGTGCGGAAGGCAGGCTGTAGTCTGTTGCCTGGCCCTTGCCGGCTCGCCATGCCTGTTTTTCTCTCCTCCATTCCTGTGTGTTTGAAGAATGGGGCTGCAGTCTGGCACACAATGTAGCAGAGTTGGCTGGCTAGAGAGTGGAGGAAGAGATAGCAAGCAAAGTACTTTTTGGAGAATAGCAGAACTAAGTCCTTCTGTTGTACAATAGCTTTTTCCTCTCGTTGATTATGAAGGGATTACGTATACATAGTGTAAACTCTAAAAAATGCAAAAACAAAAGCATAAAAGATAATGTAGCCTTTCGCAATCCCGTTCCTAGATATATCTATGGTTAATGGGTTTTTTGTTTGTTCTCTTCAAATCCTTTTTCTATGAACGCATTATTTTTTTTTTTAACAAAATAGGGGCTTCATTGTCTATACTGTTTTATACTTGTCTTTTTTGCTTATCAGAGCATCACGACAGATTTCTTACAGCATTAAAGATTGCATTTCCCACTATCCATTTATTTATTCATTCATTCAGGACACATTTATTGAGAACTTCATATATGACTGGCATTTGATTTTAAAGGTGGCATAGTGGTACATTGTACCTGCATGCAAAGTCACTTCAGTTATGTCTGACGCTTTGTGACCCTGTGGACTGTAGCCCGCCAGCCGTGTCCGTGGGATTCTCCAGGAAGAATGCTGGTGTGGGTTGTCATTTCTTCCTCCAGGGGATCTTCCAGACCCAGGGATCACACCCACGTCTCTTAAGTCTCCTGCATTGGCAGGTGGCTTCTTTACCACCAGCACCACCTGGGAAGCCTAGTGGTATGTCAAAATCACTCATTGTATTTCTTTAGTTTTCTGTTAAATGGCTATTAATTCATTGAAGAGGCAAATATATATTGAGCACCTATTACCTACCTGCCTTGTGCTGGATGCTGAGGATAGAGTGATGGATGATGGAGATAAGATCCTTGCTCCTTGCAAGCTTACCCTGAGGGAAACAGTAGTCAGTCTCTGTAAATAAATGCACCGGAATGCAAGGGCCTATATGAGATTTGTTTCCATTAGATTTCTGTCTCTTTGATACTTGTGAAAAGTTTTGATTCATTGATGGCTCTTTGTACTTCCATGTGCAGTAGTGATATGAATTAAATTCACTTTCTGTTTTACTGTTCTTTCAGTGGGATTCATGGAAAGAAACATTAATGTTTATGTTTCATCTGTCATCTTGAACCAGAAGTCTGCTTGTCATAAATGATTAGGAAGGTATTTCATAATCAGATAAATATACTCTTGTAGTTCTTTCTGATTTATTTTTAACTATTTATTTTATATTTAATTCCTTTAGCATGTGTTTTGCTGGTTGTATAGATTTTATTTTCCCTAGGTATGTTGTAATCCAAAGTCAGTCAGTCACTTCAGTCACTCAGTCGTGTCCAACTCTTTGTGACCCCATGAATCGCAGCACGCTAGGCCTCCCTGTCCATCACCAACTCCCGGAGTTCACTCAGACTCACGTCCATCGAGTCTGTGATGCCATCCAGCCATCTCATCCTCTGTTGCCCCCTTCTCCTCCTGCCCCCAATCCCTCCCAGCATCAGAATCTTCTCCAATAAATCAACTCTTCGCATGAAGTGGCCAAAGTACTGGAGTTTAAGCTTTAGTCAGAACATGCTTTATGTATTCATTAAAGTTATAGATATGACTCTGATTGTTATTCATTCCAGTTCAGTTCAGTTCAGTTGCTCAGTTGTGTCCGACTCTTTGCGACCCCATGAATCGCAGCACGCCGGGCCTCCCTGTCTATCACCGACTCCCGGAATTCTCTCAGACTCACGTCCATCAATATATTTTATTATGTACGTCTTTAAATTTGGACAAGCTCATTAATAAAATATTTAGCTCTAAAGCTGATTTTAGAGCTTATTTTTATGAAAGTTCCAGTGGTATTAATAAATTCAGATTACCTGTCTTGAAACTAGATGGACTATTATATTGTTCCACAAAGTTTCATTTCATTCAAGTTCAATGTTATCCCCACAGATTCCGTCTATTTTATCTCTTTTTTAAAACTGTCCAATATGGATAACATTTCACATTACTACTACCCAGAGAACTGATTTACATTTAAAAACAAATCCAATCATAACCAAAACCATGATAAAAATATTGGTTAAGGGAACACTTCCTAATTTATTCTGTGAGGTCAACACTACCCCAATACCAAAACCAGACAAAACCACTACAAGATAAGAAAACTACAGACAGACCAGTATCTCTTACAAACATCAGTGAAAAAATCCTTAACAAAATACTAATAGAACACAGGAGCATATTCAAAAGACTATTTATATACATGACTGAGTGGGATTAAAACAGGCAATGCAGGGATGGTTCAACAAACAGAAACTGGCCAATGTAATATACCACATTAAGCAAATGAAGGGGGGGGTGGTTAAATGATCATTTCTATGCAGAAAAAGCATCTGACAAAATTCAACACTCTTTCATGATAAAAACACTTGACAAACTAGGTACAGAAGAAAACTACCTCAACACAATAAAAGTCATAGATGGAAAATCCACAGTGAACATAATGTCCCATGTTGGTGAAAAATTGAAAACTGTTCCTCCAAGATGAGGAACAAGGTAAAGATGCCTGCTTTCACCACTTGCTTCACTGGTGGCTCCATCAGTAAAGAGTTCGCCTGCAATGAAGGAGATGTGGGTTTGATCCCTGTGTCAGGAAGATCCCCTGGATAATGGAATGGCAGCTCACTCCAGTATGCTTGCCTGGGAACTCTCATGAGCAGAGGAACCTGATGGGCTACACATAGTCCATGGGGTTGTAAGAGTTGGACATGACTTACAACTAAACCAACACCACCACTCAGTGTAGTACTGGAAGTTCTAGTGAGAGCAATTAGGCAAGGAAAAAAGTAAAAGGCAAGCAAACTAGAAAGGAATAACTAAAATTATCTATTTGAGATAATATAATCTTACACACAGAAAATCCTGAAAGTATGGTAGTTACTCAGTCATTTCTGACTCTTGCCACACCATGGAGCCAGTAGGCCTCTCCGTCCATGAAATTCTTCAGGCAAGAATACTTGAGTTGAGCTGCCATTCCCTGAAAACTCCACCAAAAAACTCCTGAAGTCTCCATGAAAAGGATATTAGATCTAATAGGTAAATTCAGTAAAGTAGCAGGACACAAAGTGAACACTAAAAAACACTGCATTTCACTAACAAATATGAACAATCTGAAAAATAAATTACAAAAATAATTTGATTTACAATGTCATAAAAAAGAATGAGATACTTAGGAAATAAGTTAACCAAGGAAATGAAAGACTTGTACAATGAAAACCACATACACTGCTGCAAGAAATTAGAGAAGATGTAAATACATCCATATTCATGGATTGGAAAGTTTAATATTGTTAAAATGTCAGTTCAGTTCAGTTCAGTCGCTGAGTCATGTCCGACTCTGCGACCCCATGAATCGCAGCACACCAGGCCTCCCTGTCCATCACCAACTCCCGGAGTTCACTCAGACTCCTGCCAATCAAGTCAGTAATGCCATCCAGCCATCTCATCCTCTGTCGTCCCCTTCTCCTCCTGCCCCCAATCCCTCCCAGCAGAGGGAGTCTTTTCCAATGAGTCAACTCTTCCCATGAGGTGGACAAAGTACTGGAGTTTCAGCTTTAGCATCATTCCTTCCAAAGAACATCCAGGGCTGATCTCCTTCAGAATGGACTGGTTGGATCTCCTTGCAGTCCAAGGGACTCTCAAAAATCTTCTCCAACACCACAGTTCAAAAGCATCAGTTCTTCAGTGCTCAGCCTTCTTCACAGTCCAACTCTCACATCCATACATGACCATAGGAAAAACCATAGCCCTGACTAGACGGACCTTAGTCGGCAAAGTAATGTCTCTGCTTTTGAATATACTATCTAGGTTGGTCATAACTTTTCTTTCAAGGAGTAAGCGTCTTTTAATTTCATGGCTGCAATCACCATCTACAGTGATTTTGGAGCCCCCAAATATAAAGTCTGACACTGTTTCCCCTGTTAATCCATCTTTTTCCCATGGAGTGATGGGACCGGATGCCATGATCTTCATTTTCTGAATGTGGAGCTTTAAGCCAAATTTTTCACTCTCCTCTTTTACTTTCATCAAGACGCTTTTCAGTTCCTCTTCACTTTCTGCCATAAGGGTGGTGTCATCTGCATATCTGAGGTGATTGATATTTCTCCTGGCAATCTTGATTCCAGCTTGTGTTTCTTC